>OX465482.1:20915142-21046422 GCA_950022335.1 Eurois occulta | reverse complement strand
AAAAGGTACCTACATTGAAATTAAAGTGATATAATTTTTATTTTGATAATAGTGATTTATTATTAATAATTTTATTACTTTAGAAGTTTAAAACATGTCCGATAAATAAAGTAGGTAGTTTAGTCTAAGAAAATTGCATCGTACTCGCGGTGTGCCCGCGTGACCGCCGACCGGGAGCAGCGCTCAGTGTGCGAGCGAGATAAAGAGTTAGGCGGCGCGGTGAAGTGGGGGCGAAATTAGAATTTGAGCTGAGGTTGTATAGGCTCTTAAGGGGCACACCTTAGTGCCCCAATTAGATTTAAGAAAATATTTATAGTTTTCAAGTTATCGCGGTTTTATGAAAACCCGAAAAAACATCGCAGCGCTTAAATGAGACAAGGTATAAGTTCGCTGAAAACTGTATTCGATCCTTCTTGACGCTAATAATAACCATACCAAGTTTCAAAACTGTTCATGCATGCGTTTTTGAATAATCTTGCTAAAAGTCAAAACGACTTTTGACGGCAAAATACAAGGAACCGGCTCAATCCCAGATGTGTAGGTGTAAACCAAAATCATGTGCCTTTAGTCAAAAATATATGGTGAAAATATTCAGCTTGCAATGTTTCGCATTAAGTAAATATTAACAAAAAACCAAAATATGTAAACAACGGCTGGTTATCCGACCAAATTTGAATGACTACTAAAAAGCGACGGATTCATACATATCCATGACCTTCTTTACTTTACTCACTAACCGGTTCACACGTTTTGTGCCTGAGTAGGTACACTGAAGTAGAAAAGTAATAAAATAAAGTTGTTATTGGATTATAATTCTACTAGCTGTTTCTATGACCTTACACATGATTAAGTACATTATAAATAGTAGCTATTCCAAGGTAAGCTATCTTCTCCATTCTAAATTTCATTAAAATACATCCAGTAATGTCTGTGTGAACGAAAGAAATACATCCAGATATTTGCCATTTGCCAGGTCTTTGACCTAAAATTTGATGTTTAAAAAAAATATAGTTAATGAAATGTGTGATGAATACCTACTACTAAAAAGAGGTAGCTCTTTTTTTGTATATAAATAAAAAACCCGTATTTGTCTTTTTATATATGTATATATATTTATTGATAAGCCGTAGGTTAGATAAATTAACAGTAAGTTTTTCATCATTAAGGGGAATGCTCCAACCAGCCCGCAAAATTCAAAATTTCTTGCGTTTTTTGCAATTTGCAGGCCAGTGCTAGGTTGTATGTTGATTAAAATATTATTCGCGGCTGTAAGACGTATGTAGTTACAGAATTATAATCATCAAATTAAGGGAATAAAAATAATAATTTCCACATCAACAAGCTGTTTCATTTATTATAGTCACAAAGTGCATTTAATATACCTATTTTTAATTAGCCTCCAAAACTTTTGAACGCGACTGTACGGACAACAGCATAGGTATAATACGTCCAATAAAGAAGGTCATCGATATGTATGAATCCGTCGCTTTTTAGTAGTCATTCAAATTTGGTCGGATAACCAGCCGTTGTTTACATATTTTGGTTTTTTGTTAATAGGTATTTACTTAATGCGAAACATTCCAAGCTGAATATTTTCACCATATATTTTTGACTAAAGGCACATGATTTTGGTTTACACCTACACATCTGGGATTGAGCCGGTTCCTTGTATTTTGCCGTCAAAAGTCGTTTTGACTTTTAGCAAGATTACTCAAAAACGCATGCATGAACAGTTTTGAAACTTGGTATGGTTATTATTAGCGTCAAGAAGGATCGAATACAGTTTTCAGCGAACTTATACCTTGTCTCATTTAAGCGCTGCGATGTTTTTTCGGGTTTTCATAAAACCGCGATAACTTGAAAACTATAAATATTTTCTTAAATCTAATTGGGGCACTAAGGTGTGCCCCTTAAGAGCTACTCGTGTATGTTTATTCTACAGGGGCACATGCAATGGTTTTAGAGATATACGATTCATCAAAACGTTACTCCAGCAGGAAATGCAATATCTCGAAAACCTGAAGGGGCACAGATTTTATTTTTGGGGGCACATTAAGGCACACATATAAGCTCTCTGGCCATGCACAATTTTTCTCTCTCCGATCATTCGTTTAGAATTTTCCTGCTAGAAAAACGTTACCCCAGCAAGAATCGCTTTTTCCGTTTTTTTTCAAAACGACAGGGGGCACACATTTTTTATGTGGGGGCACATTTACAGCAGATAAGGCACCAACTATACGTTCGACTCATATAACTCTAGGAGACACTTCCTTGCTGGGGTAACGTACACGACAAAATGGACTAGCGCCTGCCAATTCTGCAATAGCAAATTGTCTTTAACTGGCAACATTTAAAGCATATGTCAGGCAATGGCGCGTGTGTCGGATCAGTTAGTTCCCTTCAAAATGGTTGAGTTGAATGGTGCTGATACATGCGTCATGTTCGTGAACGGGCGCTGTCAGTTGTGACTGGTCATCTCTTGGTTGCCACGGCTTATTTGAATTAATTATTTTATTTTTTGAATTGTTCTTTTCCTTGTTTTTACTATGGACACTTTTAACGTGCACATCTTGCTACATCGCTCTCACATAATGTACCATCTAAACATGAATGATGTAACCAAGGTTTTGTAAAAATATTCTGATTTAAAAGAGTGTCCATGGAGTTTCTTGCCCGTTCTTCTCCATAGAGATCTACGTTAGGGAATGGGCAACTACAGTACTTTCACAGTTTTTATGCCTTGTGACTGGGACTGTAGCTAAATTTCATTGTTGTCTTTGTTTCGACAGTTCAAAAGTGCCTGTAACGGGCCTACTTGAAATAAATGCTTTGATTTTGATTTTGAATGGCTTGTCGCGCACATGAAATCTTCACGGATATTATTCGCTAAGGGTCGGGCGGAGATAGAATACTCTTTATTACACTACGTACACTATATGGCCAATGGAGACGAGTTTTACTGGCTCAAATGAGACCACGAGAGTTTCTCCAAATATCTCGGCTTCATCACTCGTGCATACCTCTTCAAACTCGTCAGATTCTTACGTGTGTCCTAGTCGGTGTCCCTTCCTGCGGCTGTTGGCGGGCCCAGGGTATTGGCCACCTAATGACTACAGGCTAACTTCTAACCTTCTGTGAGTCTATGGTACTTACCTACTTATTTAGCTCACTTTGTTTCCAAATCGTACGTAGGTACAGTCGCGGCCATTAATAAGTATACACGAACGAAGCTACTTTTAAAAATGACATTCTTCTGTATTGATTAATGTTTTACGTTTTCTTGAACATAGTTTTTTATCTCATTGAGAAATTGTTATTTCACGAGAAAATAGCAAGGATACGTATAACTAGGATAAGTGTATACCTACTTAATAGTGTTCGTGACTGTAGTACCGGTACCTGCATTGCTAACTATAAATAAGTAGGTACTTATTCTTTGTGAAAGAATTGTTTAAAAAGTCAAAGTCAAAATTATATTTGTAGGAAATGTACATCATTGGCCTAGCCTTTTCCCAACTATGTTGGGGTCGGCTTCCAGTCTAACCGGATGCAGCTGAATACCAGTATTTTACATGGAGCGACTGCCTATCTGACCTCCACAACCCAGTTAGCACTAGGTAATACGATACCCCTTGGTAAGACTGGTTGTCAGACTTTCGGGTCACTGACTACCGTAACGACTATCCAAGATCTACAAATGACAGCCGGGACCAACGGCTTAACGTGCTTTCCGAGGCACGGAGGAAACTCGGTATGTAATGAGTGGTCACCCATCCACGGACCAACCTAGGTAAGCACGGCATAACCTAAAGATCGACCCGAGCGGCTGTTCTTATTTAGCTACGAGCTCCTCAGGAAATGTGGTACAATAGTTGATAAAAATAATATGTAGTGTAATGACACATATTGAAAATGTTGTTCATTTTATTTTTATTTATTTAACACTTCAAGCACAGAGTACAGAGGCGGACTTAATGCCATAGGCATTTTATACCAGTCAACCTTTGGGTGATGCAGAGACAAGCAGTGGTAGGTGAAGTCTGAAAATAGTTTTAAATAGTACCTACTACGATAAACTACAAGGACATATAAAATACTATAAACAATATATTTAAAATACTATAAATATATATTAAAATCTATTAATTTATTTAAATAGACATTTACACGTTCATATCCGGCGATGTTTCCTAGTCCCATAATTTCCTTTTGTAAGGACAATTATTGTACGGATATTGATGGTTCTGTACAGATATTATGCCTATTTAGTACCTACCTTGCTAATTTGCTGTACCTAAAGCCGGACCGCTTCGTTGGTCTAGAGGTCGCAAGCGCGACTGCTGAGCATGAGGTCCTGGGTTCCCAGGTCGGGCGAAGTGTTTTCGGGTTTTTTCCATCAGGAATTTCTCAGTAGCAGCCATGGAGTATGGATTTATGCCCGGTTGATGGTATTAGGCTCGCTCCCTATTACATGGGACTTAAACATAAATGTGGGTGTACTATTAGGTAGACCTCTGCCTAACCCTTCGGCGATTACAGGCGTGATGTTATGTTTTGCTAAAGTCGGATACAGATTTTGTGCAAACAACATGCAATGTAGCGCGAACGTAAGGTGGAGGCCCGCGCGCACGCTACACGCCCCTGCGAACGGCAGTTGCCCACAGTCTTCAGCGCACAGTCTTCTGCTTGTACGCGGCTAGCACATTGTCGCGAATGGCGTCATTCGCGCACAAGTCAGAGTTCGCCGAAAAACCGGCAATCTGCAGGAACCAACGAGCGCGCTTCAAATGAACGTAGGAAATGGTGTGTTTGAAAAATGTTGCATTGCATGTTGTGTTGCACGTTATAATCTGTACCTACCCGGCTTTATGCATTTAGGATTATTTCACCGACCGGGTAGGGTAAAACCTAAAGCCTATACCAGACGTTGTTTATTTCTATAGCTATCCTTCCTTGGTTGATCTATGCAAGTATGTAGGTAGGTACACTAGGTACCTACATGTACCTAGCTGATATAGTATTGATGATACTTTAGAGTCGAGGGAATCGAGTCACGTCGTTAGTGAAAGCCAATGCGGTGGCCGTCTCATGTGTCTTGGAATTACCTTGATAACATATAACTTAGGCAAAGCTTGTTATGTGCTGGGCACCTAGGTAGGTGATTAGAGATTCTACGGGAAACGACTCATAAAAATGTCACGCCTGTAATCTCTGAAGGGTTAAGCAGAGGTGTAGGTACCTAATAGTACACCCACATTTCGCCAGTTTTGTTCAAGTTCCATGTAATAGGGGGCGCGCCTATTGACATCAACCGGACACAAATCGAGACTCCGTCGCTGCTACGAAAAAAACCTTTCTGAAGACCATGACCAAGAAAGTCGGTACCTATATGTCGTCCCCTCACGGCGGTTCAACTCGTATTAGTCTTGAAAGGTATACTTAAAATTCAAATTCAACTTATTCATTTGTAAACCTTGGGAACAATTATTATAGTAAGATATCTACCCACCTACCGTTTGATAGTCGCCTTTTATTTATGCATTGTTGTCGTTGATACGTTGCGACAGGCTCCAAGCTCAGATTATATAGACTTTCATAATCGCAATGTAGACAATCAGGTACGAGGTACATCCAGCGGCTGCTAGTAGTCTCCACAGGGCGTGGCAGGACGTTTTCCGAGGAGCTTGAACTTGACTTTCCCTAACGGACGCCGGCCGACGAATATGTAAGTCTACCTACGACGAACTTGAGTAAGTTGATCAACGTTGAAAACAGACGACAAAATTGATAAATAATTTTATGTCCAGGCTAGGAATTATTCAGTAGCAGCACGGAGACAGGCCTTGCGCCCAGTGGATGGCTATGGGCTCGCCCCATACTATCATGCCAATACAGGTTTAAAATAACTAGCTAAATGTGAGTAAACGCCTACCCCGTCGAGGAATACCTTGACAGAAAGAAAGTGTCCTTTGGTATCAGGATTTTTTAAAATAAAAACCCATCACATTTCTGTAAGTACGGTATGTCTGTAGCTTCACATACCAGGATAGTTTTCTTTCCTGGCTCTTACTAGACGTGATGACATGAAACATGATCGTATTGAATTTAATAAGGGCAGGCCTGTTTTCTTGCCGTGTCGACGGCGCGTTCGTGATCCACGCGCGCCTCAAAGAGATGTCAGCAAACATGAGGGGGCCGCAAGGGACGATGCCTGCCAGGGCTGCCGGACTGTTCGAAAGAGATGTTACCGCGGCCCTGGAACATAAAGGGCAAAAGAAGGAACATGGATGGTTTTTAGTCAGTAAAAGTCTGACACTCCCTTCCGCTCCGCCCAGAGCGGGAGGAGTCATTTGATGATTTCCCATCCGAAAAAAATGGCCTGTTTTTTTGTTAATTTATGAGGTAGGTATGACTTCACGTTTCCATGGGCAGAAGCCCATGGAAACGCATGCTTATGGCATTAGCTAGAAAGCTAAATGCCATAAGCATACCAGTCCGGTCAGAAAAGCCGCACAGCTAGTCCATATAGGTAATCATATTTGAGCATACTGGGATCAAATATCATTCAAGCATTAAGAGAATTTCTACATTCGTCATAGCGAGCCCGCACTTTCGCTGTCGCCGGTCCGCCGTGCCGAGCTTATATAGGATGCTGCGGCTGCGTTCATCTTACTTTCATTGCGCCAGTGTGTAGGGGTGCCGACAGTGAAGTTGTGCCAATGGTGTGAAACAGTGCTTTGTGTTAAGGTAGGTAATTTTGATTATAATGGAAGAAGAAGAGTGCCAAATGCCTAAATGTGATTGTATCGTACAGGTAAAGATTACGAGATCGGATAGGGTTTCAGGCAGATCTTCGGGGTTGTTACTGTATTAAGAGGAAACTATGGAAAATACAACAAACCGGAAACAGGGTAGGTTACACACACGGATCCGGACACTGAATTTTTAAATTATCAACAGCAAAACATCATCCCTGTAATCCTCGATGGATAAGACACAGACTAGAGGTGTACTTACTGTTGGTACCTATAGCTACATTCATGTTTCGTCAGTTATTTTTAAGTCCAATGTGTGAGACTATAACCATCAACCTCCAGGCTGCTACTGAGAAATTCATGTGGGAAAGGCCCAATATAAAAAAAAACCCCTAATATCCAGCCCTGGGTGATACATCTTGCCCAGTATGTGGTATATTATGGGCGTGATCCACTATATTTTATGACAACTAATGCCTAGGTCTAGTAGGTACCCAGGTGGGTACTTATATGGCCTTTGATCAGGTGGATGAGGGTCCTTTTCTAACAAGTAGACGAATAAACTGGCTGATGAAGTTAATTATCCACATTATGACTTGTCTAGACACACGAGGAGACACAATAAAATAATTTTTTATAGCTCAGTCTGTGTCCTGGAAAGTGTGAAGCTTAAAATTTATCAAGAACAACCAGTTTTAGAGTCGTGAGGTTTCCAACAACGATGATAAATGCATTTTTAGAGAAAGTTTTTGTTTAAAAAAAAGTTTTTCAAAGAGTTTCGGTTAACTGTCATCTACCGTACCTAATTTCACTTTCTGTCACACTGCTTTGCTGGTACAGCCAGTCAAATTATGTCTAGTAGTCGCCAGGGTACTCGTAACTCTGAAACGTGTGGATTTGATGCTAAGTCGTTGATGAATTAGTTCTAGGCATCTTCAGATTAGATATAGTAGACCATCATCATCATCTGCGTTCTTGTATTGTCAAACAGGGTGGAAGGGAGATCGACGCGCAAACAGTTACCAAAAAATCAGTAAGCACAGGAATCTAAATAGATTACGCAGTGAAATTTTTCTTCGAATTAAATAAAACAGTTTGCTGAATTCATTCGCGCCGGTTTACTTCGATGCGATAATGTCACCAGAGACGCAAGCTTAAGTATTACCATAAAGTAGACACCTAGTGTTCGAGACATTTTAGACCCCTTGGAGGGGGGTCTAAAATGGCCGCTATAGCAGAATCATAATAGGATAATAATATGAATTACGTTTAAATTCCTAAAATGGTCACAAGGTGACAATTCATAATAGTAGGTACGTCTATGACGATGATGGTCTACTATATCCAATCTGAAGGTGCTTAGAAGAGATTAATTTCATGTACGAATATTACAAAAGAAATCTTTGTTTGTTTGCCTTCAGATGCAGTGGGTAGCGGCGAGGACTTGTGTCCTGCTGGCTGCGTTTGTATACGGTGGGGGTGGAGTTACTAAGTCTTATGGTGCGTATACTCTCTGTTGTTTTTGTCCTAATTGTGGTAGGAATGTGGCCCAACGTGCTGGTCACGGGTGGGCTAATGGGGGAAGAAAATAAAAGCAGACTTTGCAGATGTTTATAAAAAGCCCTGTATAGATATATCATTACATCACATGTTGAGACTCTTACCATGTATTCAGTTGTTCGACAGATTATATTATCATTAATTAACACTAGAAACGGGATATTTACCATGTATACTGTTATGGTATGTTTATCCGTGATCATGCCATGCTGCTTGCAACAGCGCCCAAATATCGGGAACTCAAAACAAACAGTAAACATGATAAATATTATGGCTCCACTCATCTTAATACTCTCTACCAAACTTTATTATTGATTTTCCGTACAGAAAATTCTGCATAGTTCTGAAAAAATGGCTCATTTCACATAGCTTTTATTCCATAGTTGAATTTCTTAAAAAATCGAATTATCAATCCTACCATTACCGGAATGCATTGTAGAGAATTAGCTAAATTATAATAATATAATGTTGTGTTTGTATATTTTAAAATATTTTATTAGTATGTTAACAATCTGTTTGTTTGGTTTAGTGTTTAACAGCAAAATTTTGTTTTGTGTTGAGTATATTAAACTTAGAAACACACTTAGTTACCTAATATAATGTTTGTTTCATTTAGGTAAAGTTTTTTTGGAATTAACATCTTATTCATTGCATGCCAATTTTATGGCAAAATGTACTGCACTACATATTATTTTTACCATCTATTGTAAGTACCACATTTCCTACAAATAAATGATTTTGACTTTGACTTATCCCGTTTCTAGTATTAATGGTAATGTTATAACCATGACAGTTTAAAAACTTAAATGCTATTATTTATGATCTGCGACTCGTCCAGCTTTATTACCTCGGCGCTTTCCTGGTGGTCGCCTCTGTCTGGCTTTCAGGAGTGGTAGTAGTTGAATATAATGTGGAGGACTTGTTCGAAAAAAACATCGAGTTGTTCGATTCTTAAGTCAAATGGCTCATGTTATTATGCACAGGTTAGAAAAACATACTGACGTCACGGCCTTCCATGGTCCAAGTACCCAGAGCCGTCAGACTTTACTTATTTTCTGATTAACAAAATGTGTGACATCGAGTACCTAGTGTTAGTAAGTACTGTGAATGTGTGCATACTTGATAACTTGTGAAGACGGCCAATTTTTAAATATCAGGAGATAAAGTTGCATAAAAATAATACTAATTTTTTTATAGCATGAGTGCTTAAATTCTGAATGCATACGTTCACAGTTCTTTTTCACATTTTGTTATCATAAAATAACTAATTTCTGACGACCCTGCGATCTTGCTCGATTAGCAAAACATAACGTGTGTACCTGCTCTCATACCATGGTTTGCCATTAAACCATTGTCTCACTCACTCCCTCATACACTTTTCAGTCTCGAATCGTGAGTAAGTATCATAACCGTTCAAACCGGAAATTGAATAAGACAATTGCTTGGTCGGCAGAGCAATCTAACTACTTACTCCCTTTCTCTCGGTGGCTGTAATTAAGATTAAGTCACGATTCATTCGCTGTGACGTAAGCTTCAGGGGCAGGGCAGCATCTCCCTTTTCGAAGAAAGTATTTCTTACGAATTCGAATAAATACTCCTTTTATCAAGCGTTGAGTCAATCGTCTGGCTCATAGGTCGAGTGGTTGCAAGCGCTACTGCTGCGGATGAGGTTCTGGGTTCGTTTCCTGGGTCGGGCAGTGTAACTGAGTTTTTCCTACAGGAATGTCTCAGTAGAAGCCGTCTCTGTATGTGTGCTAGGTTCATGGTAATAGGTTCGCCCTCTGTTACATGGGACGAAAAACAAGCGTGATATTAAGTTTTCTTAAGTCAGTACTTTCGTTAACTAATGCCACCATCCGGTTATGAGACTTCTCCCTCATAGAAATAGAATACTTTACATGGGTATCATTTTACTGGTTTGGTTTAAAATAATATAGTCTTTCATACTTGTACTAAGACTGTGTTCTATAGTGCAACTTGGGATCGACTCCACGACCTCTGGCTCATCAATCTTCATACTAGAATTTCTCTCTCGAATCATGTAACTCGATGAGTCGACAACTTCGTTATTTGTATAGATTTAGGTTCTGTAAGCGATATGTTCGAAAGTGACGATGTGTGGACATTGTATGGAACAGTTTGATGTCATTCCACATGTTTGGTTACGTACTTTCGCGAAGTACCGGTTGTGAAGCGTCACTGTTGTTTCATCTCACCTTGGGGTCGAGAATCGAGATCACACTTTATTGCCACTTTCTTATGAGTACAGCGCATCTACGGCTCATAATGGCCCAAGGTATACGTATACAATGGCCGATCACTTTTCCCTTAATGTGATTTAACGATCACTTTCTTCTCATAGTGTTATTCAATAACTCCACGCGTATCTAACGAATTGGCTATTAATACCGAGCAATAACAGAAGCAATTTTATAATTGTTATCTGTGTCGATCACAAAACGTTTATAAAAAATAAATGTTTCTTTGCAGGAATTGAACAATTTTGGACGGACGACTACAAAATTTTCGAACAAGTTTACGGTAAAACTTCAGACAGAGATATCTACGGGGAAACCTTACCTGCAAGCATAATAATAGGCACAGACCATAAGAAAGAGGCGTCACAGAAGAACGAGCGATATCTTCTGAACCTCGACGAAGATACAGACGAATTAGATACATTCAACTTTGGAGATCGATACAACAATTTGTTGAATAAACAGACTTTGAAACTCTTCAACGAGAAGAAGCCAGCAAAATCGTCAATTAACTTCGTTAGCTACTCAGATTTCAAGCCAATCAGTCAAAGCAATGATCCGGAAACATACAGTTATCTAAAACATTTAGAAGAACTAAATAAAGAAGAAAAGTACGCCTTTCCCGAAACTGTGGGAGGATTTAAACCTTATCTGAGTTACATTAACAGACCTAAGCCAGAAGAAAGTGATGCTTACAAAAGCATTCAAGACATCTTGGATGCTCACGAAGCAAATAAAGAGAGCAGTCACAAGAATGAAGTCGATAATAATATGAAGTATCTTACTTATGGGAAGAATAAAAGGAAGAAACCTCCCCGGGTTTACAATGATGTGTCAAAACCTAGATGTTCCTCTGGCAGGTGCAGGAAGAGGGGAGCAGGGCCTTATCGCTCGAGGAATAGGCCTCGTGTAAGGGGATTAAAAACAGTATTTGTTATTTGATTTTCTTCTTTGTTGTTTTGTAGGAGCTGCTTAATTTGATTGACGAAGTATGACCATAAAAATGTATTAGCGCTTTTGCATTATTCTTTTTTGTTACCTTACGTTCACTCTTGCAAAGTCATGCCTTTGTTAAGTTTATAAGTATATCTTGGGTGTCTCTTATCAACGTCTTCAGTTCATTGACTTTTATTACATCTAGAATTTAATACAATTAAGTTGTTTGGTTTTTGTACTGTTCTTTTTACTTGTTTTATTTGTTTATGGGTATTTGTCTGTGCCTGCGTCATAGTGGTCAGTGTTTGTTATGCTTCAAAGCAGGTTATTTTATTATTAATTACCTATTCTCCTTATATTATTTGGAGATAAACTTCTAGAAATGTAGGTATTTAACTTAAGTGTTGAGTTTGTTAAATTATTGTTATTGTTAATGATTTTACTGTTGGTCATACTTGGTATAAAAGTATTTTTTTAGTTTATTTAAGCAAGTTAATAGAATATTTCATTAAATATCTATTTCTGTTGTTTATTTTCATTTTATTTCCAAACCACACTGTGCACTTGGTGGATAGGAGCCCATTCCGTCCCCTAGAGAGGAGGCCTGTCACTGTGTACCAGCAGTGCTTATGCTTGATTTAGTGTTTGTCTCGTGAAATAAAAATCAATTTATATTTAACGTTATTTTAATACTTACAAATTAAAGTAATAATCTTACAATTACGTTACGTAACCCTTTTCAATCCAATTTCCAAATTAAAATTAGCTGAAAAGATTACTGCATTTTCACTCATTCGCCTTTCAAGGACTTTCAATAAATTAAGAACCAGGTGCCTTACCTTTACCTGTACAGGCCATGCAATAAAGAAGAGGATAGATGAAATTATCTCATAAATAAACAACAATTATGCGTCCTCTACTGTTGCTTAAATAGAAGACAATCTCGAAAAGAAAATAGAAGAAATAACTTAAATATAATTTTTAATTCATCATGCACAATCATTATTGTAATAGAATAGTATTAAATTACAAAATTCTGGTCCCATAATTAGACCAAACAATTGTCTGAGTAGGTAATGGATGGTCGATGTTAGTTTGTTACCATGCAAGACCGTTAAATTTCTGCATGCATAATCTTTCACAGTGTTTTGAGTTAGACAATATTTCGTCAGTCTGTCTGACTGTCATCTGAATCTCATTCAGAAGCCTCATCATTAAATTCACCAATCAGATTGGTCCCAACCTTTACTTTGACTATTGCCTCCTTCCTTAGGATATGTCTGTCATTCAGTCGACTTAGTTAGATTTCGTTCATATGAATTATCAGCAATGGCATTCATGATTGAGCAAGTGGTTTTGTCCTCATTTAGCGCTGGCAATGCACTTAGTATAAACTTGGCATGATCGTTATAAACATTGTATTGTAAGCTATTCCTTGACTCCATTGAAAACATCGTCGTTATGATTAGTTTTAGGTTAAAGTTATCTTCTAATTAATGTAACACTGGTTATTCCAGGTAAAGGTGTAAAGTGAACGAGTGTCATAGTTATTAATCCAATAACAGAACCTACTTTTTAAATGAGGAGAGTGAGCCAGTCTATCAGTGCAAACGAAATGATTTAATTGACTGAATTAAATGTCATGTATTAATATATCACCACTATTGTTTACAAGGTAATTGCAGTTTCAAGGATGACGGACAACCTAAATGCAGGTAAAATATATTCTACCCTGATGTGGTCTCCTTTTTTATTTTGGTTTTAATAACCTAAAAAATATCGCGTTATTTAAAATTAATTAATTTATTATTACCATGGTGTTGTGTTAGCATATTTAAAAAATATATTATGGCGAAATGTGACACTTCATAATTATTTTACTAAGTTTTGTACCACATTTACTGCAAATAAATAATTTTGAATTTGAAAAAAATGCGAGAAAAACACAACTCATAGAGAAGTGAAAGAAATGGGGAAAAGCCCTTGCCCAGGACTGGGAAGTACAGGCTAATAAAAAATAAAGTAAATAATGAACCATGTTCGACATTATCATTATTTTAAATATAACGCTGGATATTCCGGGAAAAAACTGTGAAATCAACGCGTGTCTTGACGATATTGTCTGAACGATGGTAACTGTTCCTTGAACGAGGAGGAAGATCCAGTCTGTCGATGTATAGGAAATAACGAGGGAACAAGGTGTGAAACTGATAAAGACGACACTTCAACTTTTACTTGAACCCCTACGAGTAGTGCGTCTGCAGAGAGAAAACTATTTATTTTATGAGAAAACATCTCAACTATTGTCTGCATGGTAACTGTAGTTTCAATGAAAAAGGGACTTCTTCTACAGAAGAGAAGTGTAGACGGAAGAAAAAAATCTACTCTACTCCTCCTAGATCCTCAATAAAATATAAATTGTTTGACTACTGCTTACATGGTAACTGTAGCTGTAGCTTCAGTGAAAAAGGATTTCCTATACGGAACAGAAGTGTAGAGGCAGGAAAAAAAATACCTACCACTCCTTCTGTTTCTAAAAAATAATTAAATAACCTATCGTTACCAGCATTACGTCAAAAACGATTTTAGATTATAACGATTCCAGAGAAAGATGTGAAGTGTTCGCGTGTCGTGGATATTGTTTTAAACCACGCCCATTGTTCTTTGAACGAAAAGAAATTTTAAATTATAATGAACAAAAATTAAACCACCGACAAAGATGATACTTCTACACGTAAGTAAGAAGCGAAAACAAACGATTCAAGTCGATGAAAACCTACTTCAAAAATGTTTATAGCTGTTGGTTGTTTTATGAACTGCCAAGGTGCACCACTAGGCGCACTGCAACGGTAATGTATAGTTTGCTCACTCAATCCTGAACATCATTGCCCAACAATTCACTTGTAGCTAGATTAATAGATAAAGTTAGGGTTGGTATCGCTCTGCCTGCCATTGGCAACTGGGTTGGCAAGACTCCTGGTCTTCATTTTGCTGTCCTGGATGCTCTGCATCAGGAAGGACGGAGGGTTGTTGGGCCTCTGTTGTCTGCTGTCGAGTTCTCGCGTCAGCTCTTCGACGAAGTGAGGGGCGCTTTGCCTTTCTTCGTATAGACTAGTGGGCGTTTGTCTGTCTTGACTCACGAACTGCCCACCCGTCTGCCTGAAAGAATACGGAGATCAGTAGGAGGTTATCTCGAATAATGTCAAAGACCAAGGTTGGTGGCAGAAACCTCAATGTTTGGATTGATATGCCTTGCAGAAGAAACATGTTCATCAGTATAATCATGCAAGATTTGCAAAATCCTAAAATAATTAGGAGTCACAGTTAAGACTAATCTCTGAAATATCTAGCTCTTATCAACGAAAGAATGTACCTACTTACTCATTACTATGGTATGAAAGGTGACTAATTAAATGGTAATGACGCTTCGTCACCTAAAATAAATGATGCCATCATATTGATAACAGGCGATAGTTTTTGGAGTAAAGATAAGGGATTGTATTTTGCTTCCGATAACTCCAAATTAAAAACTAAACTATATATACAAAAAAGTAAACATTAAAGTGTCATAAACGATCTAGCTGATTTTCTTTTACTAAGGTGTATCGAGTTTGGATCTGTAATTATTGGGCTTTTTAAATATTTTTGGGGAGCCTTCCTTGAGTGAGGGTAAGACCTCGAATTGTTACGGACATCCATAGTTTGATGAATATGAATGAGTATGTCAGATACCATCAAAACATATTATGAGTAAGCTGTGAAATAGACAGAATGTAACATTCTGGGATCGGCTTCCAGTCACAGGATGCAGTAGAATTCCAATGTTTTACATGGAGCAACTGCCTTCAAGGACCCATGACTTCCAAACCTCACCCGCTCATGGTAAAAAGACAATGGATTTTCCAGAGATTTTAGAAATCACCGTGCCCTAATCTACCAGGCTGACTAAGGTTTTGACAGGTCGAGAATACACGTACCGCTCATGCCTCCCACCCTCCACATCCTCGTTGCTCTGGTACATGGAGTACCCTCGCCGGGTCAGCTCTTCATCAGGTGCCAGTGCAGGGTTGTGGAACGCATGATTCTTGTCTTTGTTGTCCAACTTTAGCTTTCTGGAATTTGGAAGATTAAGCAAATGAGCTATTTTATGAAGACATCACATTCGGTATATTAAAAAATGGTGGAGATGAGAGTCATACCATGCCAGCCATGTAAAAGACGACCGCAACGTAGTTGGGAAAAAGCAAATGTTGAAATGCTGCCCGGTGTGATTTCACTGTTTCTTATATTATTTTTAACTAGCGACCCGCCCCAGCTTCGCACGGGTGCATGTATTATACATATAAACCTTTCTCTTGAATCACTCTATCTATTAAAAAAAAACCGCATCAAAATCCGTTGCGTAGTTTTAAAGATTTAAGCATACATAGGGATATAGGGACAGAGAAAGCGACTTTGTTTTATACTATGCCTATGTAGTGATGCCAGTACATGTTGTAAGCTTTTGTTGACCCCTTACTTACTCTATTATTATTAATAACTGGTCTTTATCGACTGGACGTTATCGTTACATGTGTAAGCTCTTTTATTATACTCCAGTTTGAGGTTTTTTATGTATCATTTCTATTCCACTTGGTCGTTCGTCCTAATTCGATTGCCTTTGGAATTCTGGCAAACGACCAAGACAGTGTAAATGAACGGGGCATTCACCCGTCTTGACAAGTTCGTCCGGATTCATCTTTTCTGGTACCCGAATTCGGATAGTCAACGGTAATTTTTCTTTCACTTCAATCAGTGCTTAGCTAGTGGTCACAATGTGTTTAAACGTGACGACTTGTGGGAGATCGGGAGCACCATAAAGACTGCCTGGCGTATGGCATGGGACTTTAAAACATTTTTAATCACTAAACTATAACTGATACTTACAAGTGTGAAAGAGGAAGTGGGATGTTTCGTATCTACCAAGCGGACTCAATGCATACGCATTTCTTTAATGTTTTAGGACATACTTAAACAGTTTTCTGACGGTATTAATTCCAAAATGATCTTCTTCTTTTAATGTATCAAAATCTTGTGTCACTATGTTCGTACAAATTAATCTCTGAAACCACCTAACCGATTTCAATGAAATTTTACGAATGTGTTCGGTTGGTTCCAGTTTGGAACATGGGATAGTTTTGTACCCTTTAGGTGGCGCCTTGCGAAGTAAGGGTGGGTCGTTAGTATACTATTAGATATGATTGTTAGTCCTTCATTTTAATTTATTTTCTACCTCTGGCAACGTCTTTACGGAATCTGGACGTGAAATTGTGTGTGTTTAAACAAAAGCATACGTACTGTACCCTCATCCGACCGGTGGCCTGCATCTCTGCGACCTTCTTGCGAAGACTGCGCACCTGTGTGCAGAGCACGATGGCTACGATGAGCACCGCCAGCCACGCGGCCGCGAACACGCCCGCTACTATTAGAATCTGGGTCTCTGCATCCTGTTCAAAGTTATTTATTTATTTAAACTTCATGTACAAGAGTGGTACATTTATGCGGAGTTATGATTGATATTTACTTTACGGGAGGTTATTGGCTTTTTAAAGGGGTCTGGATTGGTGCCCGGTTGATGGCAATAGGCTCGACCCCTATTACTTTATGGGACTCAAAGATAACTGGTAAAATCTGGGTGTACTATTAGTTACACCTCTGCCTAACCCTTCTGGAATAACAGGCGTGATATTATGTTATGTTATTAAAACACTAGAAGTCTTTTTTATTATACAAACTAGATAAGGTAGCTGTTTTCTATCTGAGTAAGTACCCTGAGAAGGAACAGCCGAAACAAACTCAGAGGTACCTATCCAGTCACCATCGACACGAACATATTATTTGGAAAACTTACCATAATAAATTAACAATATCTATTTATACTATATCACTTGAGTGCACTCAACAACTATCAAGCATTTTATAATTGATGGGAAACCACAAACTTCAAATACACAACATAAACACTTCGGGGAATGAACACAAACTGACAGCGACCAGTTAAAACGAGGGTAGATAAAGAAATGTGGGTGAATGATTGTGGCTGCGTAGATAATGACAATTATTTACGAAATAAATGACGACGTAGCATTCTTTTCGCAAGTAGGTATGGCAAGAGTTTAAATGATTATTCATTATTATAAGTTTAAATGATAAATCATGTTTATTCTGTAAATTTGTTTTTAAATGCAGTTTTACAAGTTGGCGTCGGTGTGTCCTACCTGAATACCCTAAGATGAAACACCGAAAGCTCAGAGGTGTCATCACAGTGTCTTTTAAAGTCCACACATAATCTTGGTCAAGTCATACTTATGTTATGAGAACCATGAAGATAAGTGTTTGAGATGTTTTTAAGGTTATGATCTTACATGCTTCGCCGTAGACTGGCATTCAAATATTAGAACATTTTGAGGAAGAAACCACAAAGATTTTAATGGACCTTTTGAGTATGAATTTGAATGGAGTAAAAAAGAGATGGGTGGATTGTGTGGAAGATATGGTTGGCTACAAAGGGGGTGACTACTGAGATCACGGCAAGAAGAAGACGACATGCTGCGTCGACCACAAATAAATTGGAATACGGGCAGAATATGAGTAAGTAAGTACTCATAATCTTTAGTTTCAGGAACTCTGTATCTAATAAATAATTCTCACGTTCTTTTTAAGTAAGATTATTTCCAGTCAGTAAACAAACACCTTGTAACTAGATTATACATTTGTACCCAAGCTTCCGTCGATAACGAATCGATATCTCTCCTCGTCACGAAAGTTATCTCAGAATTGTATGAAATTCCGATATTATTTCTATCGCGATAGGAAGACGCGGCATGTTTTTACTCTTACCAATAAAATTGTTTTATTAATTTATTCATAATTGCAAGATTTCTTATCGACAAGCGCTTGATGATATATATATATGTAAAGAAAATATATTTCCTTTAATTAAAATTAGGCACTACTAGCGCCATTAACACGGCAGACCGAAATGTCGACAGCCGTTACTTAATCTGTGGTCGAACTAACCATGAAAACTAATAAAATTAAGAACTGGTTTGCTAAGAATTGATATCGTAATTAATAGCATTAAATGTCGTTTCTTTTATTACAGGTAAGGTTCTTTTTGTTAATTGAGAGTTAAATTTTGTATTTAGTGTATAACAAACATGTAAAATAACAAACATAAATCTTTTATTACAGAAACTCAATTGTGTTTGATTGACGGTATCACCTCACTTAGCTACTGAAGAAATACTCTTATATATATATCAGTAAAGTTTTTTTACTTTTGTTGAGAATTCTGTATAATTCTCGGAAGGTTATCGATTATCAGAAATACAAATTACTTATTTAATTTAATGACGAAATAAACGACGATAACACTATATTTGCAAAAGCACAAAAAGAAAAGTAAGTACAACTCTTTACAGAAGAACAATGAAATGGTAAAAAGCAAATAAATGTATGGAGTCAGTTTAAATCTATACAACTAAATAAATTGAAGTATCTGTTTGTAATATCAAAGTAACAGCTTTTTACTGAATGCGTATGAAAATATATACGGCACTTATAACAAAAAACACATGTTTTTCAATTTTTCTCTGTCTGTCTGTTTGTTCCAGCTAATCTCCGAAACGGCTGGACCGATTTTGACGGGACTTTTACTGGCATAGAGCTGATGTTATAAGGCTTACTAAGGCTACTTTTATTTTAGAATAAGAATTAGGATTCCGTGCTAAAACATTAAAACCCTTCAAATTTGTAACAAAATTCGACTAAAAAAGGGAAGTTTAAAGGGAAGGGGAGTTTTTTATAATAATTTCACGCGAACGAAGGTACAACAACGGGGGCAACAGGTACTGTAATATATACCTGATGTTGTCATATTCAATGAAGTAAACAAGTAATCTATCGATGGTACGTATGATAGTTGTTAATGCACATGACGACACGTTGTTGACGACATAACAAAGAAAAATATAAAGAGTAATATTGAAGCAGACATAATGCTAGGTAGCTAATCAACAGTTAATGTTACACATATTCTTCTTAAACGAATATTGTTATGGGTGAAATTTCAAATTGTTGTCTATGATAAAAATAAGCTGGGATATGATAAGCATGAATCATCTCATCACTGAAAAGAAGAATTCTATACATCTATCAATGGAGGTGACAGCTTATTAACTATATCCATGGTGAGTATAATATGATTTAGGTCTAAAACAAAATTATTAGTAGGTAAAACTATTAAAGTTTTTCAATCTAGAAACAATTCGAAGCTTATGATTTTCATTAATCTTTTATTGTTAATTTAATGATAGTTCCGACTTATTCAAAGAAAAGCACATTGCCTAACTTAGCACCTGTAAGAGGTTTAACACTGTAACACAAATTATCTCCAAATATTGTACGTACCATGTTTTAAGTTTTTAGGAGACACATCGTTGAGTTGCGCTGCCGATGATGGCTGTGTGCACACTGACCGTTATCACTAGATACTGCTGATAAGACCGACCAGCCGACTTATCGCTTTTTCACTTTGCTAGAGGAATATTATTAACGTTCTCTAGAGGAACTTGACAACGATCTGGCAAGCATAAAGTTCCAATTTATTTAGTCAATATAGTACTGAAAGTATATGCTGGAAAGGAACCCACGCAGATTTTGAAAGTTATTTCTTAGACCGTCTCCAATTTGTTTGGCTTATGTTAATAAATAGTGGGTTTGTTTTGGTGTAATATTGTCATTTTGATTTGAATTTGGTGGGCAGGTATTTACTATTTAATTTAACATGATTAGCCCAATACTTCGCCTCATCTACGGCATCGTCTTCAGTAGCAGTTTTTGAGACACAGAGGGGAGGAAACGAAGTCAGGCGTAGTCTACGATGCAGTTCCACATGCATAATCTTCAGCTGCTCATGCAGGAATAGACAAACAATAGTTGAATATGCAAATTCAATGATAAACGAGACTACTACACAGACTAGCTACTCAGTTTTGCTTGGTACTTGGTATTCAAATTATAGGATGATTGAATCATTAGAAGCTTGAGTCTTTCTAGTATCTGTAGAATTAAAAATGGTTATCAATAAATCCTATTTACAGTTAACAATATAGGTGTCGAAACAGAACTATGCGGTATCTGTTAGTAGATCAATCAGATCAGATATGATTACAAACACCTTTTATCAAACAATGGCGTATTATAATTTGTAGGTTCCAACCATAAAAATGTTTTTGTTTAATGTAAAGTAAGTCGATATTAATAATAACATACGTGCAAATCTCATCGTAAATAAATGCACTTCCATCATGTTTTCGTTTTCTGCAATATTACGTAGTATATTCAGCTAATTTAATGTCTGGGACTTACCCGACTACCACGCATCAAGTCAGTTTCTACAAAAAACTAAACTCAAAAACAACATTCGGTATTTAGTTGTAAAAGGAGAAAGAATGAACTACACTTGGGAGCAAATAAATCGAGCCACTTCCTTTTTCACGCATTATGGTAATTATTTTTGGTATTAAGGAACGCATCGATTCGAAACATATATCGCCTAAAAGGGTATTTAATAACCTTTACAATGAGGGTAGTTAGTTGTCAAAATTTCATTTTTATTAAAGTTTAAAGGGTAGAATAAAATTATCGCATTTAATTTGCTTATGACATTTTTATTGTACTCTGTTAAGAAAAGATTAAATTTGAGGTTTTTGTTAATCATACCCATATTACTTGTTATTGTTGTCTTTATCTGTGTCTGTGTAATCAAAATAACCTGATAAAATGGATACTACACCGACGGAAGCTGCCCAAGTTGTAGCTTTACTTGAGGTTGGACACGGACAACGTGAAGTGGCACGCAGACTTCATTTGAGTCGTTCAAAGGTACAGCGGGTATACCGCAGGTATCTGGAGACTGGTGCTTTTGTTCGGCGATCTGGAACTGGCCGACCACGGGCAACAACAGAACGTGACGACCGCTTTATTGCAACCAATTCGTTGCGCGACCGTGGACTTAATGCTGTTCAGCTACAGCAAGCGTTACGTGACGTTCGAGGAGTCGCAATCAGTAGGTGGACAGTGAGACGAAGACTAAAAGAACGAAATTTAACATCACACAAACCAGCAACTGGCCCAAAATTGACTGTAGCTCATCGCCGATCTCGCTTGGAGTTTGCTCGAGAACACATTAATTGGACGTTAGAAGACTGGAGGTCAGTTTTGTTTTCTGACGAGTCAAGAATCTGTCTTTTTAGCAATGACGGGAGAAACCGAGTGTATAGACGTCCTGGTGAAAGATTTGCCCAATGTTGCATTCGAGAAACGGTGAGTTTTGGTGGTGGTTCTTGTATGGTGTGGGGAGGAATTTCTCTAGACGGAAAAACGGAACTTGTCTTCGTCGACCCCGCCAACGATGGCAGTGGTAGACGTGGATTAACAGCTGACCGATACATAACTGACATTCTTGAAAACCACGTAATGCCGTATGCTGGTTTTGTCGGAGAAAATTTCTTGTTTATGCATGACAATGCGAGACCTCATACCGCGCAGATCGTTACGGAATACTTGTCTGCGATCGGGATTCAACAAATGGTATGGCCAGCACGAAGTCCCGATTTGAACCCGATCGAACACCTATGGGACGAGCTAAAACGGAGAGTCCGAGCCAGGGTTCCCGCTGTTTCATCCATTCCCGAGCTTAAAGTCGCTGTGCTTGAAGAGTGGGAGAACATACCACAATATGTCATCGTAACGCTGATCAGATCGATGACTAATAGGCTACAAGAATGTATCAGGGCCCGGGGGGGTAATACCAGTTATTAAGAATATTTTTTTTGCAATAATTTTGTTTTTTTATTGTTTTTATGGACTGTTTTAGCCCTACTAAATTTTCTATCAAAATTACCATTTTTCTTGCAGAGCCAATAATTTATCATTCAATAAGGTTATTATTCAATAATTTACCCTCATTGTAAAGGTTATTAACTAAACTTTTAGGCGATATATAGTTCGAATTGATACGTTCCATATTACCAAAAATATTTACCATTTTACGTGAAAAAAGGTAGTGGCTCGATTTATTTGCTCCCAAGTGTATATAAGAATATGGATATATGTAATACCCTAAAAAAGACTCTTTTAAGGCCTTCGACACCTATTGAAAAAACATTCAAGAATACCAGGGCAGGGAATGATTTGGAGAAAACTTTTTGAAGTCTATTCACACCAAATTCCAGGAAGGTTACATTTACCTACAGTTAAAAACAGAACGCTGATCAGAGCGTATTGGCGTCTCACAGGGTAACCCATTGGGTCCAGCAATAAAGTAAATCTAAGAAAGGTTGAAAATATTGATTAGGTCCATGGAATATGGGATTAACCGCAATGACCTTAGTGTGGAGTGCCAAATAGAAGTTTCTACACTAAGTATGAAAGTACTGTAATCTCGAGAGCATTCATAGATTACCTAGATAGTTCTGCATCTATACGAGTGGTGCTCTTAAACGGAATAACTGTAAGTATTATTATATTATGAAGTAGTTACTATTGTTTTCTGACGCTTCTTGAATTTACTCGTAAGTTGTTAACATAATTAATTGTATATTGCAGTGAAGAGTCTAGTAGTGGAAAGATTCGTCAAATCGCACTAGGGAAAATATATATTAAAAGTCTGTTGATGCACAATTAACGATTTAGGTACCTTGATAATATCGAATATATCAAAAAAAGTTAATTAATAGTCTTTATAATTATCTGATAGCAAACGGACTTGAATGTGAAGTAATTAAACCTAAATAAACTTTTGCGTAATCAGTGTAAGGTACATTTTTATTTGTACTTATCTATTTGTTATATTATCTGCAATCGGTCATTCATTATGGTTATTCAATGATACCGGATTCGGAATTACCGAATATATAATTAGGTAGGTACGTATTTTCACATGATTTCATCGTAATTATAAATCTGTCTAAACTGTTCTGTTTTGTGACCATGTCTTGTAATATCAACCCGTCAGTGCTTCGTTGGTTACATGTTAACAGGCGATAATTACAGAGAGGTTACAATATAACATTTGGTCATTAATTTATATGTGTTTATAGATTGATAATTAATTAACAACAACGTCAATGGTGCTACCAAACAGTCCCGACTGTTAAATACAATCGATCTAGTTAACGTCCATAAGCGCCTGATCGAAAATCAATGCAACGAGACTAGCGACGTGTATTAAACTTTTATTTCGGGAGGCAATGTGTGCCCGACAAAACAGCCGACGAACTGTGTTGGTAGAAGCGACGAGCATCGGAAAGACGTGGAGTGACATGAAGCGTGAAGCTCAAGACCGCGAGGGAAGCCCTGCATCTAGTCCACATGGGATATTAAGTCAAGCAAACAATGTTTGCAGGGATTATTGTTATGTTTGGAGATGTTGAGACTTGAGAATTTCTTTCATATGTATAATTCAAAGAGAACACGAATATTTAGTTTTCGGGCTCAAACCCATTAGTATAAGAGCCGTGAATAAAGGCAAAATTAAAACAAAACAAAAATCCTGTGGATCATTCGGTATCCATATCCACATCATTTTGACGAAAGGGGAATGATCATAGACGTTGCCTCACACTACTAAACTACTTAAATATTGTAGTGAATAATAAGTATTTCAAGAGGAGCTCGTGGTTAAATAATATCAGCCGCTCAGGTTGATCTTAAGGTTAAGGCGCGCTTACCGTGGATGGGTGACCGCTGACCGCCCATTACATACCGAGTTTCCTCCGTGCCTCGGAAAGCACGGTAAGCCGATGGTCCCGGCTGTCATTTGTAGATCTTTGACAGTCGTTACAGGTAGAAAGTCTGACAACCGTGTTACCAAGGGGTGTCGTATTACCCAGTACTAACTGGGTTGTGAATAGAATAGATTTTTTTTTGCAAATATGGGTAATACACAATAGTTGTTATCAAAGCTTAATATATATAAGTTGTTATAAAAGCAATATTTTACCATTCGGCATGCAAACATTTAAACCTTGTGGAGGTCAGATAGGCAGTCGCTCCATGTAAAGTACTGGTATTCAACTAATCAGGTATTTCTCGTTAGACTGGAAGCCGACTCCAACATAGTTGGGAAAAGGCTGGGCAGATGATTATGATGAGGAAGTATTTCAAGCTTCATGGGCTCGTCACTTCCGGAGCTAATAAACCTATTATTTGAACTGCCAAAATATCGTGATTTCCAAACAATATCATCGGTATTCCGTTGACAATAGAAATAACCTAGCAACAGCCTTGATTCAACACGAATTTGATAGAACCTGAGGACTCACATTCAATTGGTTTTTGGCTAACAATAGTCGGCGTGATTTAAGGATTTTACATTGTTATAATTTATTATATTATTCAGTTTGATTAGCATATGTATGCGGAAAATGGCGATATTTAGCGTGGGTGGTGGCGCGAATTAACTTATGTTGTTATACATGCAAATATTAGGCTGATTGCGTATTGTTAACTGCTTGATTGTTCAATCGGTGTTCATTTGCATAGAAATTAAGATTTTGCATTTTAATTGACCTAAACATATGCCAAAGAGTCTGTGCTCAAAAACCAACACAAGGAGATTCCGCAAAAATGTTAAAACTGATTTATTTATTTATTCAAAATCTGTTTAACTGAAACATAAAAAGTCTGCCAAACTGCTATACAGTTTGTCGGCAGCAAATGTACTTACCTGCGATGGGCTGAGGACTCAGAAGTTTGTATCATCTTAACTTCTACGTGAAATATCAGTAAAAAGATAGTATGGAAAAGTAGCGGGCTCTACACCCAAAACTGACCAATCTGCAATTTGTCTTTACTAAGATACTCAATTATAAATAATACCTGATTAAGAAAAGAAGATTATTTTTACTACTTATATACTCTTAAAACAATGTTTCATATAGCAATACAATTTTTGGGCTACCAGCCTGTAAGGTACTATAAATTAGTTAAGTTTAGTTTATTAGTAATCAAAAGAAACAAAACAGTTATATCATACATAATCAGTGAGCCACAAAATAAGCATCGCTTGTATCTTGTGGCTCGTACTACATCTACGAGTTCTAAGTTACGATCTCACAAGAGACAGATTGAATGACATTTATTTAACAAACAACCCATAAAAATGTGGACTCATAAATCTTGACACATCCATAACATTGAAATAGATCAGAATATCTTCCACAAGTATCGGCGGCACAGTGTGGTTGATTTATGGTTATTGGTCTTATCATAACCGTAACTGTGTCCGGGTAATAACTACTTGCCTTATCATGGTAATCCATTTTTTTTTTGTATAAATGTCAGAAGTTGCTAGAACCATCCACAACGGCATGATGTGCTTTTAACTTAATAATAAATACTTACATTGACTACATTGTTACATACATCTTAAAGTACAACATACAGAAATCAACCCACAGCTGAACAGGTATGTACGTCCCCTGGCTCCCAAACTAGTTTTATACGTGTGACTTGGGCGACCGTGTCCCTCCACAAAAAAAACTATGATTAAAAGAATTTTGGATTATTACCGTGATGGTACCTAACTGGTGTTATTCTAAAGTAGGTTAAGCATAATTATCATTCTGGTGATACGGTTCCCCCTGTAGCCGTGAGTCTTCTATAACGATGAAATCACTGTAAGCTAACAGTGATTCGAATGCAAAGCTTGATGCCGCCCGTTTTTAAGAACAATCCGTTTCTATTACTTCGCGAAATGACAACTCTTGTCAAACAGCAATGTTCCTCAGACTTCCCCGGATTAAGTTATTAACAGAAAGCTCTTAGCACTATTATCATCATTCTCTTGCCCTTGTCCCAATTCATGTGGGGTCGGCGCTGCATGTCTTCTTCTTCCATACTTCTCTATTACTCGTCATCTCATCAGACACCTCTTTTCGTGCCATATCATTCTTCACACAGTTCATCCTACTTTTCTTTGGTCTTCCTCTACTCTTATACCCATCCACAATCATACTCTTAGCACTATTTTAGTAAATTTAATTGTAATGGATCGTCATTGGATAGCTGCAAATTATCCGCAAGTGAGCCAGCGATCAATCAAATAATAAATGTCAGTGGAAAAAAAACAAGGTAAAATATTGTATCTAATTTTAAATTGACGAAAATTCTATGGCCTCATCACCTCGGTTTTTAATTCTCTAATCAACATGGGGGTCGTTTTAACAATCGTAATTAAGCTCAAATCAAATCAAGAGACAGGTCAATTGACATTGATGAGACGTAATTAAGGTTCAGAATCATAAGAATACCAATTTTTTTTTTTAAATTTAAGCCTTTGTAGACTCAGTAGAGATAATGTCGATCGTTCAATTATTGTAGCAAAGAATTTGCATAATGTGAACGTGGAAACTCATATAATAGCTGCAATTATTATTTCAAACAATGATAAAGTATCGAATACTGCTGTAAAACCAAACTGCCAAGCAAAAATGGAACATATGCTAATGTGAGCAAGGTTGATGAGGCTGTGGATAGCTGAAGCAAACTTGGTGAGGATCGGTATGTAGATTGGTCGCAGATGAACAAACAAAAGATCTTGCACCAAAAGGGAGCCTTGAACTTCTCAACTTAAACAAGGGCATTTAATATTGACTATTATTTAGGTTTGAAGAGCTCTCAATTTAGTACTGAATAAACCAGATGTATGTTATAACTGGTGAGTCATTCTTTTGTAATGGTATCAGAAAGGACTTTAATTAAATAATACATGACTATGAATAGCCAAACTGCCAATGAAAGGTCAGACGTTTAAATACTTATTTTGAAACTCACTCTCTTAATGTCCTACATCAAACTGTCTGATTTCGATTTTTGGTGCTTGAAACAGAATTTTTTTCTAAAGCTGGCATAAACCTTTCCAGTTTTCTTTCTAAGTGCGGAGGTAGTTAGTTGCTGGTCAAATATAGTGTGACAATATTACAGCGCCAAAAGAGAAGACAGAAGGATAAGTACCAACATCAAAAGTAATTTATCAAATTAGGCCGAACATCAGCACTTTTTGAAAATTCATTACACAGTCCTCCACAGCGGCCGCCACTCTTTAATGTTTTAGTTGGGAAGAAGAAGTGGGGCAACAAACTCCCCAGCAGCACACAGATGTGCACCTAGCACACAGGTTAGAAGAACACGTAGTATTATATTATCTGTGGAAGAACCCAGTTCTGTCATGTTTGCGAGCGACTCTTGCAAGCAGGAATGAGTGTACTATCCGTACTGATATTATAAATGGGAAAGTAAGTTTGTTTGTTTTTATTTCACACCTAAACCACTGAACTGATCATCTTGAAATTTTGCATATACCTTTTTCAAGTGTACAGAAACGGACATAGGGTACCTTTCATCCCGAAAAAAAGTACCATTCCCGAGGAAAACAACAATAATGTTCTTATGATAATAGATGGCGCCACGTGTCTTTTGAATCATGATTGAATTATATTATTACAAGCAGAGTACCCACCCGAATTAATTGTCAAATTCTAAATTAGCGCAAGCGAAGCTGCGGGCAATAGCTAGTCTAGCATATAATTCTGTTTCACGGAGACGGACAGCATTTTCACATGTCAAAGCAAAACAAACACCACAGGCACAGCGTAACTACCTACTAGCATAAATTCCATCGTGATCCTCTGAAACATAACAAAGGCTAAACAATAAAGTGGCCCTGTCAATCACATCTGACCCCAAATCGAGAGCACTCCACAAATAGGCGCTGATCACGGCAGCTGTCCATCAGAAGGTGTCAATAGCCTGACCTTTGGCAAGCCTTATTCAGGATCAGAACAATCAGATCAAATACTCTAAAATATGAAGCAATGGGTTTTGGAGATCATTGGAATGTGCCATTGGTCCTTGATGAGACTGACAGATTGGGTGTGGAAGGCGGGTAACTGGGTGATGTGGGTGATGTGGCGTAAGTTCTGAAGGGTATGTCTGATTGCTCTAGTTATTCTTTAATACTACCAAAGTTTGCAATTTATTGAAGATGCATGCAGGCTAGGTGCTGAAATGTGTTGTATCGAAAGGTACTTTGGAATAGCTAGATGCACTATTGTTATTTCACTTAAAAAGTATACCTTTGTAACCTTTTTATTAGCATGTGATGATACTCCTTGATGAAAAGGAAATTGCGAGAGGTATTAGTGTTTTATGGCAATGCAAGTTGCCTAACAAAATCATTATTATTGTTTATTACTCAATCGTTTCTAGAGAGTTTGTTTTCGTTTTCATCTAAAACGTTTGGCAACTAAAGGCCATTATTAGTACCTACTTAAGCCTGGCCTGGAGCTGATGGGCTAACGTAACATGATTAAAAGTAATGTGTATGTTGGTCAGAGGTTGTTCTGTACTCGTCACTTCTGAACTTATTATTACTGTATTTAAAACTGTTGCTTCACATAGCTTTAGGGAAGTGCCAGTTTGATAGATTGCTTAACCGATGGGAGGTCATACACCTAATTTATTCTTATAATGTGTGCATATCGTCTGCAGGCAGGTCTCGAAACTTGGGAAAGAATGATCGTAATGTGAGATTGTTGGCTGAAAGAATTAATATTACAGAAATTACGCGAACTAAGCGACTTTTTCTCAAGGTAACCTTTGTCAGGCATGTAATTCCCGAAAGGTTAGGCAGAGGTGTACCTAATAGTACACCTACATTTCGCCAGTTATGTTTAAGTCCCATGACATAGGGAGCGAACCGAGGTGGCAATAGCTTTCAACTGGTCACCGGGCTGCCACTGGGCAATTCCTGATGGAAAGTTCCAATAAGAATTTGCCCGACCCGGAAATTGAACCCAGGATCTCATGCTCTGCAGTCGTAATTGTGACCACTAGACCAACGAGGCAGTCATAAGTAAAACATAATTATAATAAGTAATTTTCAGTGATTGGAATTAATTTTACTTCTTTCTCTTCCTTGTTCGACTTTACCTACTACGTAGTCTTTTTCCGAACTGTATTGGAGTCGTCTTCCAGTCTAACCGAATTCAATCAGTTGATAGCTATATTTTCATGAAGCGACTGGTTTTTACTTATTAGAAAGCAATAAGTAGCAACTATTTTCAGAAATTTGATTTCCATACTGAAAGCTACTCGTACTTCGTTGGTATAGTGGTTGTAAGCGCTACTGTTGAGCATGAGGTCCTGGGTAAGATTCTCAGGCCGCGTAAAGTGTTATTGGGTTATTGCATCAGGAATTACTCAGCCACGGAATCTGGACTTGTACAAGGTTGATGGCAATAGAATCGCCCCCTTTATTATTAAATTTTTATTTGTTACATGGACTTAAAAAACTGGCAAAATGTGGGTTACATAATTTAAGTACACCTCTGCCTATCTCTTCGTGGATAACAGGTGTTGTGTTATGTTATGATCATTTTCATTGGTCCTCCTGTACATAACATAACCATATACATAGATTCAAATTCCACAGTTGTGAGCAACGTGAGAATACATCACTCCAAAAACAAAAGAACGTCTAGCTGTCCTATTTATAATAACTAATCGTTACTTCCATGTATCATTATGTTAACTTGACAAGTAACAAGGGTATTTAGTTTAATAGGTACTCTTCATTATATAATGGAGAACCAGTGTGGGTGGATAACTTGACAGATAGACACCCTGGTACATAAGAAGAAGGAGGGATTCGAGCTAGTAGACATTCTTTATCCGTTTCTCATGGATGGACTCGTACTGTGGTACAGATTTTTGCAATTTGCGTGTCCTAAACGATCATGAATTAGAATAGAAGGTCATTTGCAAATGCTACTAACATCTCTATATGAGTGAGTGGGCTGTAAACCACCACGCGAACCTAGTACCTACAATCTACATCTACCAACCCAGATGTCACATGTCTTCGAATTTTAGGGTTCTGGGACCTACCGGAATCCTCGCGTTTGAGAGCTGATTGGTTATCGTTCCTGCCCAAGGGAAGTCGAAATAGTCTGGTTTTCTTACTCATCCACGGTTATTTTCTGCTTAATATCGTAGCCGGTTTCAAGTTAGTCATTTATCAGTCACTCGACGAGCTCTGAGTGCCGGCTGCTGAAATTAACAGGAGTAGCTGTGGTTTAGGAACAGCATGGCTGGCTTGCCCGAGGAAAAATAAAAAATGTATTTGTACATTTTTTTAAAAGCATCTCTACGCATTTTTATTGTATTTTGAAGATCATAGACCGTATCCGTGTTCTAAGTTGACCTATATTTTTAAATTAGTGTTATTTATACCACATTCTTGGTGTCATGATGCTGCCCACGCTCATAATCTTAATGTAACGACCTGCTTTTTAGTATCCAAAATTGTATGTAAATCTGACAGATTTTTATGTAAATCTATAAGAGTACATATTTTGTCATTGTTACGCAAAACTATCTTAATATTATCTATGCACACGATGAAGACTAAGTTGACTAAGCCTATCAGTGTTAAATGGTTTCCAGTTGCCAGTCAATAAGGTACCTCAATGAATTTTCAGAATATTTATTGAACATAAAGTTACACACTATGACTTGCTTAAAACTTAGAAGTATTATGACCCTATCAGGGCGCATCAAGTAGTTTTAATCATTTAATAGCAGTATTTAATGAGTAGAAGAACTTGTTTAACTCTAGTACCTACGAACGCTGATCCATCTAAAGAACTCCTATGATTTTGAGAATCTGTCCAAATTACGGCAATAAACACATTTTGTTTCTTCTTTCTTCTTTTTTGAGTGTTAGGAGGGCCTACAGTTGTGGTACAAGTATGTTCAATCGTGCAGGCTATTTTGTACCTAAGTAGTTATGAACTAATCCAGTTTATCAGTATGACTTTTAAAGATCAGCCTTCGGCCAAAGTAAAGGCGTGTGCTCACGGTCTAAAAATGTCATCAATACCTCGCGGCCGTCTGTCAGTTTATTAAGCAGTACCTATTTAATGGTAATGGTTTCTGCCTTTTGGAGATGTCTTATTAAAAACATTTATGATGGTTTCAAAGTTCTTAGATGATTATTATGATTAATATTCACACTTCACACCTCATGTAAATGTAAGTGCATCAACTTAAAATATATTGCATAAACGATTGCAAAGTACTTATGTTTGTAGATACATGGTATAAATTAAAGTCTCTTTGCCTGTCTCTGTCAACGCTTAACCTTTACAATAGATTTTAGAATTTATTTCTAAACGTGTTTTTAAGATATTTAACTGCAGAGTAGCAAGTAGCAACAATCTCTCAAAAATACAACATAATTATGTCTTTAAGTAACAGCAAAAGTGCTGGTCGTGTATGATTTCGTTCACACATAATATTCTTTCTGCTTCACGTAGCATAATGTGTGAATGACACCATAGCGCGCTCTAGAAATCATTACTCTTCATTACAACGCCATCTATCGAGCCATAGGCAAATTAAATGACGTTTTTATTTTTGTGTTTACATTAATGTTTTTAAGAGAAGTTTTATTAAAAAGAATGGTGTTTCCTAACCAAATTAAATAAGGCATTAGATAACTAGGGCATTTTTTTTGCTCATTAAATTGTTAAACGTAGGTATCGACCGTTATAGTTTATACAAAAAATCTTTTAAACATCACAACATAACACTTACATAATTATTATAAGGTAATCTATAAAATGACGTAAGTTGCATTTATGTAGGTACTGATGATAATTTTAAAGGCACAAGGTTGGTGATTCGACAGAATTAAAAATAGCTCAACCATTACGATATTAACCTAAAAAGTTTGTAACTTTAATACGATTATAATGAGCGTCTTCAAGGAAAATACCGGCGTAAAAGTAATTCTCATTATATTTAAAAGTAGAAATAATAATACTAAGAATACAGAAGAACCTCCTTTTTAAGTCGATTTTAATAGTAAAAATATTAAATCGATTGCTAAAAGAAAGATTTGGAGGCGCCGGGTATCGATCCCGGTACCTCTCGCATGCTAAGCGAGCGCTCTACCATCTGAGCTACGCCCCCGTTCCGAGGAAGGTTGAAATTACCGTTTGTAAGCTACGTGAATGTTCCTCGTTCGGTTTTATTTTTAACCGACGATAAAAGAAAGTTCTCGCTTGAATTTTTGGGCATTTCAGGGTTTATTTACGTACAACTTCTGATTTTGAATAATTCTCAAAATCTCTTCAGATCATTTCCCTGCTATCCCTGTATCAGCTGTAATGTTGGTTTCCTCAGAGGTAGAAAAAAATTTGAAAATTTTATATGTAATTGTAAGACAGAGGGCCGCCACATGACATTAACGCTTTAAATGCCACCATTTTCATGATAGTCAGCCTCATACGTTAACTGCTTTTCTTTTAATTAAGGCTGCTGAGACGTGGAGATGATGAGTAATCATGAAGTATGGAAGAAGAAATGCTGCGCCGGCTCCAAGTAACCTATCCCAATTAGCATATTAATGATAATGACGATGACCTTAAATTGTCTATTTCCTGTATGGATCGTTTTAATTCAGGAAGACTTACATAACAAGGAACAACAAAACGTATGGAGCAATTATTTTAATGTTATAGCTAAATATGTAAATAATTAATTGTTTTATAATTCTATGCGTATAATACAATATCCTCGTAAGTTTAGTGTTACGCGTCATCGGTAGGGTTAATTACATTTGTTTAATCTAGGGCTACCCCATGCACAAAGTAATGTTGTAGACCGTGTGTACGCTCAGCGACCAATCCAGCTAAACTAAACCAGTTTAGGCGGATCTCTCATTGTATTGGAAATCTATACAAAGTGAGCCCATGTTATATTGGAAATGTTTAGCTTGATGTGTCGCTATGTTGTGTTCTCTTAAACAAAATTAGCTCAGATCACAGGGTTCTCCAAAATTGGGGTCAGCCAGCCTAAACTGGTTTTATTACTCTGAGGTGTGGCCCACTTTTTGAAGAATCAATTCTTCAAAAAGTCTGAGATGTTTTTTTACCTATTCTCAAGTTTTGAGGTGTCTTCCAGCTTATTACGACTACTACACACAATCAATAGACACATGTTCTAAATAAGAAAAAGACTCCTAAGCCATCCGTATAACCAGGACATAATGCATCCATGTAATCCATCATCACCTAACCCGTACGTGGGTGGTTATAAGTATCATCGATTAGGGACACATCGACAACCCTATTAACCTGTGCGCGGCTGCCAAGGTTGGATGTATCGTCGATATATTGTAATAGCAATAAAAACGTAACTAGCAACGTCAGCGCAGGCGCAGGGGCCCGATTCTGCTATTACAATAGTGTCAGAATGGTCTGTCATTGATTTCATAATTGTTGATTTTGACAAGTTTGGTAATCTACTAATTTAATGGCGTCATTATGACTTTCCAATGGTCAACCACTGACAGTCCATTGAAAGAAATGGCATAGAATGGTAATCTTGTACATAATGACAAATGAATGACTGACTTAGGCGGTAATCTGCTAAAATTTTGACAGTGCCTTTGATCACTGACCTACCATTAGAACGTCATCGTGCAGTCATTGCTTTTATTTAGTTACGAGTAAAGTGTTTGTGGAATATTGAATGGAGACAATGTATTCTCGAGCTAGCCAACGCAGTGGATGTTAGATAAAGAAGATGGGTGGAATGCAGATGACGTCGTCGAGCCCATAACTTGACGAGAATGAATACGAACCCATGATATACCCGAGGCGGAATTTGTAAAAACTTTTCGCCTTTGAAAGGATTCAGTAAGGGGGTTAATTAAAGAACTCATTCCCCTTATGGCCAGACCGCGCCGAAACGATAGCGTAACGGCAGAAATGAAGGTGAGAAAACTGAATTTGACATTGATTTATTATTCTATAGCTCTATACACGAAATAGGTTGATTAATGTTATATTTTTTATTGCAGATTCTAATAGCACTTGCATTTTATGCATCAGGGTCCTACCAAAATTTGATTGGACAGATTGCCCTCCATAATGTTTCACAAATTACTGTATCAGGAGCAATTAATGAAGTAACAGGCATTAGAGAGGTATTGAATGAATTTCTTGTTATAGAACTTTAGATGCAACAGTTCTTGTACCTATATGTCAAGAACAGTGAGTATTTAAAAGTAATAAGACGTTCAGTAAAATGGGGTTGTATAAAAGTAAATTTATTTTTTGCAGGTGTTTGCTTGCAGCGTTGCAGCACATGCTTTACGTTATAGTCCAACAACTGCAGGCAAGATTGTGAATGCATGTTGCATATTGCACAATATTGCAAACATGGCAAGAGCACCGTTGCCACCTGCCTGATGAAGTTTATGCAGAAGCACTTGGCCTTGCAATAGGTATGTGATTTCTATTTCATTATTTTGGAATATAATGAAGTTGGAATTTTAAATGATACTACTACTATGTTAAAAAATCAACATTTCAATTACTTTTTATTTATCATAAACTAAATATTTATTTAACAATATTTAAGACGACTTTCAAGCCAATTGAAAAATGTGAAAATCATTTAAATAATAAAACAAATCCAAGTTAAATTATCATAATATTTTAATCATCATTTCAAAAACAAATAACAAATTTTACCATATATAATGAAAATAATAACAGTCATGTCATTAATCACTAATCAGTCTTTTAATTTAGGAGGAAAATAATTAAGCAGCACCTAATCATCAAGACCATCAAAGGGTGAATCGGGATCTTCTTGAAGGTCGGGCACTGCAGCAGGCTCTTGTTGACAGACTGTGGAGAAATACATAAATTAAATTAGCAGATATGTAATGTAAACCCACCTCAATATTCTAGTGAAGTGCGAAAATGCTCTAATTATTATTAAAATGATTTAATTCTTTTTTACAGATCCACAGTATTGTACTAAATATGATTTAAAATAAATTAATACTATTTTTATAAACACTGTTTCATTTAATCATTTATCATTACAGCCATTTGGAATCCACTGCTGGACATAGACTCCTCCTTAAATAGATTTCATTTATCTTTTAATAATCTGACAAAACCTCTTGCATACTTTAGAAAACATTAGTCAGACTCAAAATCTGATGACATTATAATTCTGCGGAGTTTCTATAAAAACAAATTTAACTTTAATACAATAGTTACAACACTTCAATAGGATGTGTAACCTAGCGCTCAGTATCTGATCTGAGTTACAATCAAGATGTCAAATTCTGCCCAATGTACTACCACTGATGTGAGTCTACACCTAACAAAGGTTTTAAGCTTAGCTGGAGCGGTTATATTAATTTTTATTGTATTGTTTTCAATGCTCCTTAATACTTATTGTGGGTATGTTTGTAGGTACATACAATGAGTAACCTGTTGCACTTATGTGACTCTTCTGTGATTTAATTTTCTTTAACATTTTACTCTTATATTCACTGTACTTAGAACTAAAAAAAGTGTAAACATTACAATAATGATACATTTTATAATGCATACCTAATTATACTGTATTTAGGTACTCACTGTGCGCCACTCTGCCGGCGTTTTATTGGGGCAGTCCACCGATACCCAATTTAAAAATTGGGCGCACTTCATACAATATCGTTTCGATGAACTTCGCCCTTCATTTGCTCAATTAGCACCATTTTGTATAAAATCAATAAATATAGGCTTCTCTGTAAAGGGAATTTAAATATACAAACAAAAATCTAATAAAAACACTAAATGTAAAAACATAACATTAACAAAACACCGGCTGCTAGAAATAAATAAACAGATAAACGTCAAAGTAATGTCACATTTGACTTTGACAGCTAAACATAACATAAATTTAATGTTTTTTTGCTATTTACGAACTTCTTACTACTTCAGATTGCTTATAATACTAATAAATAATATGTAAAAATATATATAAATAAAATCTCACATGAATAGATGTTCAAATTTAGTAGTAGTTTTTCGAAAATCATTTCTACCAAGGAATTTTATAATAATGGCAATACTACAATGTCATTATAACACAATTCTATTACGAGACCACTGACCGACCAATGATCGACCATTATGAATTTAGCAGATTACGAACTTTAAGCAAAATGACAATGGGATCGTGTTGGAATGTCGAATTTTATAAAAATAGCAGAATTGAGGCCCTGGTTACGTGTCAATATTGAGAAAATTGATGTTTGACGTGTGACTTGGTAATGTGGGGAGTTGGTGAACGTTTTGTAGACGTTGCGTTGGTTTGAAAGGCTGATTATTATTCAAAAAGATGGTTGTTTAGATAAAAAACTTGTTTCGGGTAGAATAATTTGACTGTAGTACGTTAGAGTAATATCATCATTTGCCTAGCCTTTTCCCAACTATGTTGGGGTCGGCTCCAAGTCTAATCGGATACAGCTGACTCAGTATTTTACATGGAGCGATTGTCTATCTGACCTCCACAATCCAGATACTGGGTAGCACAACATGTTACCTCTTGGCAAGACTGGTTGTCAGACTTTCAGGCTTTTGACTTCTCGAAAGTAGCCGTGACTAATATATAATAAAATAAAAACCTTATCATTCATGCAATTTAAATTAAATAATAGTTCAGTTCCATAGTGTAGTGTGAATTTATACATATTTCATCTACAAGAACCCCTCCGCAAGCGATGCCCTCCTCCAAAGAAGCTCATCTCGAGTCACTCTCGGTTAACTTATATTTTTTGTGTACTTCGAAATTGGCGTAATGTTTGAAATAATAATTTTAAGTTAATGTACTGTCAGCTGTGAAGGTACCTTTCATAAAATAAATAAATAAATGTCTCTCCATCTTGTACCCAGGAACTAATATAAAAAAAATATATACATTGTCAGGCATCAAGGCCCATAGGATGTTAGTATTACATTTTACAAACTATATCTTTAAAAACTATGTTAGTAACATGCAGGAACATTATAAAGGTAAAAAAGTAAATCACTCACACTCACGGGAAGGTAAAACGTAACGGGACGGGACGGGTAACGGGGAGCTTTGTAAAAGCTAGCTAAACCGCTGCTGCTATTTTTTTTGTTTTTTTTTTAGCTTTGTAATATACTAGACATAAATTAGCAAACTGCGGAAATATTGTAAGAAACAGAAATATCGAACCAACACACCCCTATCATAACGCCAATAAAACAACACCCGTTATAAAACAGTCTCAAGTCTATAGTTTCGGTGTTTACAGGATCAACAATCAAAGTAATTTGATGAACTAACAAATTGATATTACAATGTTGATAGATATCTTTAACATTGTGATTAAATAATAAAATTGTAGATATTTTGTTAGCTCGTTGCTATTTGAGCAAAGTAATTTTATTGTTCTGACAAGGTGCATGTGTAAAGGTTGATATTAACTGAGGCGTACTAATGTACGCCAGCACATTAAGCTACTACAATCTGTCAAATTTCTGTAAGTAATAGATTTTCAACTTTATCGCTAAACCAAGGATTATTACAGTTTCGGGTAGCTTGATGTGCTAGCGTCTGTACCATTGGAAAAGCCGATACTCACAGAGATTTATTATTATACCTAATATTCAGCATTAGTATTGAAGCTATCTCTCGAGGAACAGCTCATTCTTTGAAATACTTTTCCACTTTTTGGCATGTTAGCTATTGTCAAATAATCTAATTAATGTGAAATACAAAGAATCAGAAGAAAAATAATAAAGCTGGACTATCTGTTCTGTAAATTATTCTGCTGTATTTCAAAGATCTACTTTCTTACGGAATATAACTGTGGATCTGTGTGCCTTGATCATACTTGCTCACTAACTTTGAGAGCGGCTTCATGACCTCCTGCGTTTGTGATACTTACATTTCAAACAAAGTAAGTTACACAAAAAATCCGTGCACCAGGGGCGTGCCGTCCATACAGGCAAATAGGCTTAGCCTACCTTAGCCAAATTCATTTATTACAACAAATCAACAATCATGTAATAAAAAATACAAAATATAAAAAGAAAGTTAAAACTCCTGTTATAACACTTATAGCAACTTGTCGCGCCCGTGTGACGTCACACGGGCACACGCTACTACTCCTTAGGCCACCAAACGAACTGCCTTCATTTCTCATCGACTCATTGATGAATTTACGCACACTGGTGCATATTTTCGTGTGTATGAACGGCACACATGTATAGATTATGGGCGGGAACTCCGCCGTAAGGAGACCGCCAGCGCAGTTCTGATTGGCTGGCCTTGAAGGCCAGCCAATCAGAAGTGCCAGTCAAGATGAATGAAATGCAGTGCAGGGTTACCAATTTGTGGAGATTTCCCCGGATCGCGGGGAATTCGAGAAACAGACTACACACTGAAACGATCGTTTCCATAATGACTTGCTACTGTAAAAAAACAGGGTGGTATTGTCGAATATAAACCTTCCAAAAAAATATAAATTATAAGGAATAGCAAAAGCCCTATTAAAATAGTAAAAAAATACATGAATTTTATTTTTTCCCAAAATTTTGTGAAATTTCGCTTTGATTTTTGGGAAGTTAGGAAAATAACTGTGGCAATCCGGCAAAATGATGCAATTATTATTTGGTTTCTAAAGAAGCCATATTTGTGTATCCGCGATCTTGAATGTTTTGCTTTTTTTAACGTACTCAATTAAAAGTAATTTGTTGTTTATTGTTTGTTTATCTACTTAAAAATGGTGTTCTGTTGTGAAGTTTGCGCTGATAATGTGTGTTTGTTAGAAGTTCAAAGTAGTAAGTTTTCGCATTATCGTTTAATGTTAAGATTCAACTTGATTTGATTTTGATGATTTTAAGTTATTTATAAAGATACGAGACGAGTTTGAGTGACTGTGACTGAGTTTGAATCTTCAGAAAATCGTGATTTGAACCTTGAATAATGTGGTGAGTTCTTGTATTTATAACTTTTATAACACGCGTTTTCGGCAATAATCTCGTGAATGTACTTACATCCTTAGCTTCTACAAGTTGTGTGTTCATAATAAACTGATTTCGTTAGTGCTATAAAACTATTGTTTCTTTCACTGGATAGCCTCATACTGTTGTTTTTACAGGCTTTCTTTTCAATTTTTTTTTTTTAAATATTATAAATCAATAAATGTGACTACTTTAGGGTCATCATCATAAGTAGAGCGACGTTGTGATGTTGCGCGAAGTTTTTTTTTTTGGGTATCCGTATGCGTGGCCTACCTTCCGTGGAGAACCACTGCACGCCACTGCCGTGCACCGTGCACCACTCTAATGTACGACTTACCTTCCAATATTCTCCGCGCCCCGTCCTTCCAAGCAAGAAGTTAATGACTCTTGAAGTCAGTAATTACATCGCGAGTGATGCCACGGTGATTGATGATTGTCGATACATGTCGCTAATTATTACTTGTAAATCTTGTAATTACTATCTTTAGTTAGAAACGTGTCAGTTTAGAGTTTTAATTATTGTGGTTTTATGCTCAGTCTAGAGGAGAAGCGACTTTAAATATTATTAGCATTCTGCAGTAGTCCAGAGCATGGCAGGCGGCTAAAATGCAGAATTTTCGTTTTTTTTATTATGCTGAAAAACTAAGGTGGTCAGTCTATTCAGCTAGACTACCACAGTTTGATGATCGGACGATCTGTAATCCCATCAGCTGAGGACCGACCTGATACGCCACCGAGTTAGCTCCTGTAAATCAAAGTTCAACTATGATCAAAAAATATTAATTATCTTATTTTTAGTTGTCTTACAAACATTGGAACACATCACAATTTATATTGTGTATTGTATCTGATACCTGCACGCTACAGCTTATGGACGCTAGCGACTGCGCCAAAGCGTAACTGATAAATTCTGGGCCGTCTCATTATAGATTTCCATCCAAATGCTGAAGAAGAAGATATGCCCTAATAATTTTTTTGCTGAACTATTTCAGTCAGACACTAACAAAGAGATAAATGTAACTGTCATGTTGATCTTGAACATTAAATAAGAAGATTCATCTAATCCATCTTCACTGATTTGCATAACGACATGAAAATAAACTTTAAATTAACATCCTACTATAAATCAACAAGTTACGTGTGACAGGAGGAAAATTAAAGTGAATACTCCCATAATTTAATATTCAAGAAATAACTATTCTATGTAGTATGTGTGCTACGTGTTCATAAGGTAAATCAAGCTTGTCTCACCACTTTTTTTTCTTTAGATTCTTTTGTCCCACTGCTGGGTAAAGGCCTCTCTATAGCCTTCCACTCTTCTAGGTATGTAAAAATCCAGTGTGTGAGGATGTTTGTTACTCTTTCACGCAAAAACTACTGAACGGATTTGAATGAAATTTGGCGCGCAGATAGTTTACCTGGATTAACACATTAAATTTTTATCCTGCGGGTATAAGCTAGTCATGTAAATAAAATAAAATCATTGTTGTCTGTAAAGTTGGTTTACGGACGATAGTTAACGTGACATAGATGCGGCGCAAGCGTATAATGAGCGTAACGGGACGATGAGTCAACCTTTTTCGTGCATGCAGCCGGCGTTCATCGATTTATTAGACGTTGTCACGTCAAAAAATAATCCTCCGATTCTCGATAATGTGTTTTAATGCTTAATGTAAAGTAAAATGTTATTATTACGAACGATAATTTTGATGTTTGGTGTGACAAGAATGGATAAGGTAAGGAACGAATATGTTAGAGGAAGTTAAAAAATTGCGCCAGTTAGAGAAAAGTTCAAATGGGAATCGACTTTCTTATTAAGGGCATGTGATGAGGAGGGACAAATCGCATGTGACTAAAAGAGTGATAAATATAAACGTTGATGGATGGAGAGGGAGAAGAAGACCAAGGAAACGATGGATGGATTGTGTGAGGGATGATATGAAGGAAAAAGGAGTAAATGATAGCGTGACGCGTGACGGTTGACAGAGGAGAATGGAAGAAAAAAACGTGTTGCGTCGACCCCAAATAACATGGGACAAGGGCAGGAAGATGATGATGAACGATCATTTAGATGCAGTTTGTCTGCATACCAAATTGGCCAAAAGATGTTTTTTCATCGTTACGCAAACATTATGCACAGTGCCCATTAGTTTCCAGTTTGCAACGTTTCCATTCAGAAATAAATTGGTGTTGCCAAATGTTCTTAAATCGCTAACATTCAATGCCAAAGGAAGATGTATATTTTGAACGTTGCAGAGATGAACTTGTATGCAATTTGCAAGGATACTGATTTTTTTCGTACTATAAATTACAAGTAAGTACTTTTGAAAGTTCTTTTCAAAAATGTTGCTCGTATAAGAAGACTGAATTTTCTTGCTTTCAAGAATTCAGAAGCACCTGCATAAGTCATATTAAGTCATTCATTTCTTAACAAAATACATTGTGTAGAAACTTAAAATAAGTAGGAGCCATAAGATTGTCTACCTGCGAAACGCAATCAGATCATGCAAGCTAGTTGAATGATGTCACTGTCTTATTCGGCCGCTAAAACCATTATAATTTTCAAATTAGGAACATAGAATAAAACGTTGATTTTATTTCGGACCTGAAAAGGCCGATTGGTCATAATTCCAGTGTGGGAAAGAGATGGCGCTAGACGAGCTGTATAACTCTGTCCCTTTCCCACACTGGAATTACTCCTGCTTTAAGACGTCATAGTAACCCCCCGAATCATAATATGATAATAATATTAATCACGTTAGGTACGATTCGTAAAATGGACACAAAGTGACAGTTCGTAATATTAACTGTTTTTGCGACCATTTTACGAATTGTAACTTGCTCCTAATATGATTCTGCTAAAGCGGCTATGTTTACTGTTGGCTAGTTAGTTAAAAGTTCACCTTTTTACCTCTTGCATTAACTTGAAACTACCTGTAAGAGTTTTGTTTATTGTTCCCAAATAACTAGGTGCAGTTTATAGCATTTAAACTTATAATGAGTTAGCAATCACACACTACAGTTACATTGCTCAAGCCAATCATAACGTTATTTACGAAGGATCAAAGTTCATTTTGTGTCAGCACTGTTTTTTAATGCATGACAATAACAAGATTCCGTAAAATAACAGAGGTGCGTCTGCGCTTACAAAATGTTTTAAATATTAAGTTGCAGTAGTGACGTTGCATCCGCTATCTAATTAAATGCGACAGTAGATCTAATAAATTGTCATCATATTATTGAATTAAATTGATATTTCGCCAGTGGCGTCCAAATTTGGCTGCAATATTATCATGTTTCAACGGCCATAAATTAGCCAGAGTGAATATAATTTTGATGTTAATCTGAAAATCTAGACTAGATTTTGCAAGGTGTTGTTTTTGAAATCAGTTCCAGTATGAAGAAAGGAAGAAATGATTTTTTTAATCTGTCTATTTACATCTAACCGTCTGCTATTACAGATACAACATTTTTATGTAGGGATAATTATATTACCTTCTACAATAATCGAGAAAGTAATGGAAATAGGTACCTAACTACTACTACTACTACTACTGACTAGTTCAAGCCATAATTGCCGAGAATACCCTGCTGAGAGAGAGCGCTAGGGAAAATACACAAATCAAGAAGATAGCCGAGTACAATTAGACAAAAATACTCAAAAGGTGGAACGAAGTTTACAGTGCTCGGATTGTCACGGGACTTTTTTATTGAGTTCCTATAGTAGTGGAGAAGAAAGCTAAAAAAAAAATGTCGATCGCGATTTTTTTTATTATCGCGTGCTCGCGCTCGCGTTAATTTACAATTTGACAATCAATTCGGGTCGGAGCGAAAGACACGTGGCGCCACCTATTCTCATAAGAATGTTATTGTTGTTTTAATCGGGAACAGCACTTTTTTCGGGATGAAAGGTACCCTATGTCCGTTTCTGTACACCTAAAAACGTATACGCAAAATTTCAGGATGATCGGTTCAGTGGTTTAGGCGTGAAGAGGTAACAAAAACCTAACTTACTTTCGAATTACTTTACGGAACTGTTTAAGGAAATCAAAATCATGACGGTACATTGTCAATACATCTACGAAAACATAATGTACGTTAGAAAAAATCTACATCTTTTTAATAAAAGAGGTGACAGACACAATTACAGTACGAGAACTAGAGACCAATTAGTTCAGCCGGGCTTCAGACTCGCTAAAGTAGACTCATCTTTCATGGGGTACTGTTTAAGATGCTATAATAAAATTCCACAAAGTATTCTTGAACTGAATGAGACGAAATTTAAATCATGCATTAAACGCACACTATGTAAGCAAGCATATTACAAGTTGGACGATTATATCTCTGATAAAAATGCTTGGCTCAATGCCGGTCCTGCTCCACATGGACAGGGGCGCATAAACTGATTAATGGATAGCATTAAATAGTATTGTTGGAGCTGCTGAAGATTGTACAACTATCTTTGCATTGTATAGATTCAATTTCTTTTGGTATTATATAACCGCATAGCCCATATTATGTGAGTACTATGTAATAGAAAGCTATCCTTCGTTGGAAACCTACGTCATTTTTTTTTTTTTGACTTGAATTTGCCCTGGCGGTTAAGTGTATGTCATGCTCACTCAAATGTCTCGCTGATGGTGGCGCGTGTGTCGGATCAGTTAGTTCCCTTCAAAATGGTTGAGTTGAATGGTGCTGATACATGCGTCATGTTCGTGAACGGGCGCTGTCAGTTGTGACTGGTCATCTCTTGGTTGCCACGGCTTATTTGAATTAATTATTTTATTTTTTGAATTGTTCTTTTCCTTGTTTTTACTATGGACACTTTTAACGTGCACATCTTGCTACATCGCTCTCACATAATGTACCATCTAAACATGAATGATGTAACCAAGGTTTTGTAAAAATATTTTGATTTAAAAGAGTGTCCATGGAGTTTCTTGCCCGTTCTTCTCCATAGAGATCTACGTTAGGGAATGGGCAACTACAGTACTTTCACAGTTTTTATGCCTTGTGACTGGGACTGTAGCTAAATTTCATTGTTGTCTTTGTTTCGACAGTTCAAAAGTGCCTGTAACGGGCCTACTTGAAATAAATGCTTTGATTTTGATTTTGATTTTGATTGAATTTATAATATTAACTAGTTTTCCACCCGCGGCTTCGCCCGCGTCGAGTTCGGTTATATCGCGTTTCCAAGAGAACTCTTCAAAAGTCCGGGATAAAAACTATCCTATGTTCTTTCTCAAGGTCAACTCTATCTCTGTACCAAATTTCATTGAAATCAGTTCAGTGATGTAGATGTGAAAGCGTAACAGACAGAGTTACTTTCGCATTTATAATATTATAATATATAAATAAACGGGATCCCTTCTTTTCGCATAATGTTCTTTGTCCTAATATACTTCGGCATAACGATTTTGGCACAATTTTTTTTGGCATAATAATACTTCGGCATAATTTTTTTAGGCATACATTTTATGTTGGCATAATCATCTTAAAAACTAATTTGTTTTGGCATAAATTTGATTCGCATAACGTTAGTAGGCCTAATGACTATTAGCATAATAATATTTAGGCATACAAAATATTGTTGGTTAAAAATTTTATATGCTGTGCAACAAAGTTAGTGACAGAACCGAATTGCGGCAAAACCGACTCCACGTAGTCTTGTTTGTCCTACCCCTAGAGTGTAATTTAAAATCGCGGAGGCGCGTAGGGGCGAGGCGGCCCGCGGGCTGAGGAGCAGGTGGCTGCGAGTGAGCCGCCGCGGCTGAGGCTGGCCGGCGAAGCCGGCCAACAAGCCGAAGCTGCGGTGGTGAGCGAAAGCCGTCTGCGACGATTAGCACGCGTGGGGTCGCCGGAGGCCCGCAGCGCCGAAGCCGTGACAGAAACCCTGCCTGCTGCATGTTGCATGCTCGGTTGAATGCTGCATGCTGCATACTTGCTTGCATGTTGCATGCTTGCTTGTTTGCTGCATGCTTGCTTGCATGCTTGCTTGCATGCTGTATGCTTGCTTGCATGCTGTATGCTTGCTTGCTTCATGCTTCCCACAGCGAAAAAAAAACCCACAAAATTGTTCAATACGGTATATTATATTAATATGTTATTTATTACCTGATTCAGGAGATATGGCTTTTTTCCAATCGTCGAAATAAATTGGATCGCCCTAGCTTTTTTGCCCGAAGAGGATAATTATCCTCTTCGGGCAAAAAAGCTAGGGCGTATAAAAAAGTTATGCTTTAGAACTTTATGCTTAATAAATTTATGCTTTAGAATATTATGCTTCATCATTATTATGGTTAGAGAAATTATGCGTAAGCTGTTATGCGTAATTATATTATGCGAAAATATAATTATGCCAAACAAAATTATGCTAAGTTATATTAGGTCTTAACATTTTATGCAAATGGATAGTGAACCTAAATAAACAGGGTTATTTGTAAAACACCCGAAACCTCTTAAGAGGTCATTGTACTCATCACTATTGTCGGAGCTGTGGTTTACTAGTAGCTCCTTTGTGTGTTGAGGTGGTCGGGTCTTCTTCATTTAAACGAGAACGTGTGGTACAATGACTTTTAATATTTCTGCATACAAGTTATAGTTTCTTACAATAATGATTATTTAACGGAACGTGATCTCGCGTCGGGGTTCCTAGCGGTGTGTGTCGGCTGACGGCGCGGCGCGCCCGCCGCCCTCGGCCGTCGCATGCCCCTTTCCCGCGCGCCCCTCTGCTCCCCTCTGCTCGCGCGCCGCGCGCCGGTACGATCCAGTTCACGGCGTCTTCAACTATGAACAACTGTTACTATGGGACCAAATCTGAAAACGCGAAAAAAAAAATCAGCTGTTCCCTACATTTATGATCGATTAACTCGTCAAAATGTAGGGAACAGCTGATTTTTTTTTCGTCTCATAGTAAAAGTTGTTCATAGTGACGAGTACAATGACCTCTTAAGAGGTTTCTTGTGTTTTACAAATAACCCTGTATATAGTGGGGAAGTAGGGATAGGGGATAAGTAAGGTAGGGAAAAATCAGCAGCTGTTCCCTACATTTTGACGAGTTAATCGATCATAAATGTAGGGAACAGCTGATTTTTTTTTCGCAATTTCAGGCTTGGTCCCATAGTAAAAGTTGTTCATAATGATGAGTACAATGACCTCTTAAGAGGTTGTTGGTGTTTTACAAATAACCCTGTATAATATATATAGTTAGGATGCGAAACCCGAGTAGGTAGTGGTTTCGGTAGATTTCTGTAGCTTCCTCGCTTCAAGGTTATTGTCATCTATACAGGGTATATAAACGGACCCTTCACGAAGCCGACACCAAGCATTCTGTACATCAAACTAAGTCACATTGCGTAAAAAATTATTGCTGGGGCTCCATTTTTTTTTTGGAGTGAAATAAAACACGGTAACGGCTTACAGTAGCGCTCATTGTAACGCACTCAAAACATTGTGGCAGGGATTAAAAAGGTCACTCGTATACTCGTATAGGGGTTTTATAGGGTTAATCAGCCTATAATAACTGCACAGAGTTCATTTTTGTACTAAAAATATGCAAGAAAGTGAAGGTGTTAGCCCGCGCTCGGTTTCTTGTATTTATTAAAAAAAAACCGGCTAAGTGTGGGTCGAACTCGCACAAAAAGGGTTCCGTAGCACCAACCAATAAAATAACAATATTTTAAACGATCATTCATTTATGTCAATATTCACTCAACAGCAAAACTGAATTTGTTTTTCATATAATTTTAATGAAAAACAAAGTTACTGCTGCAGTTTCACGAAAAGGTCCCTTATCTCAAAAACGAATTATTAAATCTTATTATACGAGTATATAAAAATATTTAGAAGGCTCATTCATTTTCTTGTATTGTATTAAATTCAACAGCAAAACTAAATTATTTCTTCATAGTATGTTCACCCCGCACGTATAGGTTTTTAGGTATTTTTTTTTTAGTTTCAGTTCCATTTATGGAGATTCTTAGTAAAAAAAGAAAATAAAAAATCTTTTAAACGTTGATGGATGGAGAGGGAGAGGAAGACCAAAGAAACGATGGATGGATTGTGTGAGGAATGATATGAAAGATAAAGAAGTAAATGATAACCTGACGGTTGACAGAGGAGAATGGAAGAAAAAAACGTGTTGCGCCGACCCCAAATAACATGGGACAAGGGCAGGAAGATGATGAAATAATCTTTTATTTTTGTTTAAAAATAGTAAAGCTATTTACAGAAAACATCTACCTGCCAAGTTTCAACTGTGTAGTCCTAAAAGTTTCAGAATAAAGTGACTGTGACATACGGATGGACAGAAATACAGACAGACATGACGAATCTATAAGGGTTCCGTTTTTTGCCATTCGGCTATGGAACCCTAAAAAGACGGATGTGCATTATGTTTCTGGTGCGCAGAGTACGGGGCAGCGCCAACACGGTTCTGGCGATGATCGCCGATAGACTAGATCGCCCTTATATCCGGCTGTAGCAGACATATTGTTACCTTGTGAGTGTTCGTTTTTGTCTGTGCTTGTTACCCTGTCTGTATCCTTTTATGTATCTGTATCTGTATTTCAAGTAACAAGACTTATGAACAAAGTCTTGTTACTTGAAATAAAGTAATTTTTATTTTATTTAATAGACATTTTTATTTCACTCTTTGTCGTAACAGCATAAAATGCTGCATGGTTATTTTTGCGCTTGATTGACACTATCAGAAGGGCGCTGCTGGTGAACATTTGTCATTTGTGAAATTGTATTGAACACAGATGCAGTGTTGGTTCCGTTTAAGGGCCATCCGCCAAAATAAGCATGTAACACTATACATCCTCACATTTGCATTATGTTGCAGGTACAGTCCCATCAACTGCGTCGCCTTTTCCCAAATATGTTGGGGTCGGCTTCCAGTCTAACCGGATGCTACTGAATACCTGTATTTTACATGGATTGACTGCACATCTGCTTGTGTTTTTATTTGATTGCAGGGCCCCATGGCTTACAAAGGATTTGCTTGAGAGCAGAGTCGATCGGCGCGGCCGAAAATATGCAGCAGCCGTGGTGGTCCATATACTTACTGGCCGTTGTTATGCCAGGACTATACTCAAAAGTCAGTGGCCCGAAAGTCTGACAACCAGTACTAACTGGGTTGTGGAGGTCAGATAGGCAGTCGTTCCAAGAGAAGTATTAGTATTGAGCTGCATCTTGTTAGATTGGAAGGTGACCCCAAATAGTTGGGAAAAGGCTAGGCAGATAATGATGATGACTACGAGGGCGGCACTGAAAATTTCGGGAATCAAGGAAGTGACACAACATTACTATTTAAAAATGTATTTATTGCTTTTCGAAGTATTCTCCGCGAAATTTGACACATTTTTCCATCAGATGGAACCAATAATTGAAGCAACCATTCCATTCGGAAGTTGGGGTCTCCAAAATGGCCGTTTTGTAGGTGTCCACAGCTTCTTCAGGTGATGAAAATCTCTGACCACGCAATTTATTCTTAATTTTAGGGAAGTATAGAAATCATTAGGGCTTAGGTCGGGGCTGTACGGCGGATGGTCTAAAAATTCTATGTTTTCTTGCTCTAAAAACTCTTTTGTTCTGTGCGCGGTGTGAGAACTCGCATTGTCGTGATGGAGGATGATGCGGCGATTGCAGTTCTCTTTACGGAGTTCAGAAACGACCTGTGGCAAACAAATGCTAGTATACCATTCTGCATTAACCGTTCCTTGTCCCTCAAGAGGAATAGTCGCAACATGGCCAGTTTTGGAGACAAACGTGGCCACCATTTTTTTTGCAACACTCCGTGAATGAACAATTTTTGTTGGCTTTAGCTCATTTTCGAACACCCAAACTCGTGACTGGTTTTTTGTTTCGGGTTCGCGTATATCCAGGATTCGTCACCTGATACGATGTTGTATACAGCATTTGAGGATCCTGCGTGGAATCTTTCGAGAGTTCTGACGCACCAAGTAACGCGAGCCGCTTTTTGCTCTTCACAGAGCGAATGCGGTATCCATCGGGAAAACAACTTTTTTACACCTAATTGTTCATGCAAGATTATTTGTATTTGACTCATGCCAATGTCTAAAGTTGCCTGAATTTCGCGGTATGTCACATGTCGATCTTCCTCAATCAGCTTACGCACAGCATCAACGTTTTCTTGGGTGACTGCAGTTTTTGGACGACCTTGACGGGGATCATCACTGAGCTGGACACGTCCACATTGAAATTCAGCAAACCAGCGATAAATTGTGGTTTTGGATGGGGCTTCATCACCAAATGCAGAAATCATCCGGTCAACACACTGTTTTTGTGTTAAACCACTTCAAAAGTCATAATAAATCATCGCTCTTGAATTTTCTCGAGTCAATTCCATTTTCTCAACGACTGAACAAGTTTGACAAAACCTTGTGACAAAACCGAGAATCTTTTTTTAAATAAATAAATGGTATTCGATTTTTAAACCCAAGGAGTTTTCAATTAAAAAGATTTTAAAATGACAGGAACAGTGGAAATATTCCATTCCCGATACTTTTAGTGCAGACTATGTATAGACTCAAAACTCGTAGGTGAGTGGTATTTAGAAAATAGTTTCGAGAATTTCAAATCTAGAAAATGAGCCACATTAGTAAATAAAATACGGGTTTTAAAAAGTATTACTTATTTTAATTTAAACTTGTGAATCCACTTCTTACAGTACTAATAATATTCGAAGAAGACAAGATTTTAAAAATAAATTGGTACCTTGCGGACGCAACTTTACCACAGAACTTAGGACGACTGATAATTCTAAATTTGATAATTTTAATTTAATTAATTATGTTTAATTCATCGTATATGTAAATTGGATACAATTAATTATGTGATAAGAAAAATGTCCGACGGAGGGTTACCCTGGTGATCTGTAATGCTTTTTACATAAAATGAACACCAGCCTATAAGTAGTGGTAATTGGCTCTATACTGTTTAGGATGATGCGAGAAAATAAATGTATTTATTATTATTCTAAAAATAAAGGACATATATTTAATATCTAAATTCGCCTGTGTAACACAATCAAGTAACAGTTAGGAACAATTTCAGGTCATGCTTTTCAGCCGGCATTCGCAGATCCGTTAATGAATTTAACAGTACCAATAGGACGAGATGCGACGTTCATATATCTTATCCAAAAGTTAAGCGGATACAGAACACGAGAGAAAAATACTTAGTCTTAATTATCTTTTAAATTCAAAACTCATTTACAATATACAGGTGGGTCATACCACCTGTAAATTGTAAATGAGTTTTTAATTATACTGAAGCGATTCGAGTGATCCATGTTCACTTAATAAACAAACACTCACCGAGTAGGATTGTCGCATAGCAGTCAGACCATTTGGTATTTACACAGAAACGTCCAAGAGCAGGACCGGGGTCAATTCATGTTTCAGAACTATACGGACCCGATGAAAAGCCAGGTGCGGCAAGCAGGCGCTACATAAACCTACGAAAATCTCGATCTCCGAGATAACTGGTCACTCAGCGACTCCATGCTAGCACCTTTCTTAACCTCCGTTGCGTACGGGTTCTGCTTCTTATTATAACCACGTATGCGAACTTGTCGGTACAAGAACTCTCTCGTCATTATTTCTGGCACAAACATTTTTCTACTTCTATACAGCACCTTGTCCCTGGGCCCCCAACTTGCTTTAACACAAAATAGCAAACGAAGCTTACCACGCCGGTAGAACTTTATCACTTGTGCTAATAAACCTACCACAATTATAAATAAGTATATGAATAATAAAACATACAGTACCACCAAATCACAAGTCATAGAAATCGATTCAATAAAATATGAGTCCTCACACTCATATGTTGCCATAACTTTCCATCGAGCGTAAAGAATAACGCAAATAAAAACCGGATTTAAAAACCAAACTAGCTTCCAAAAATAATTAGTTTTTATCCCTATCATGAATATAATGTCCACGTTATGTTTTTGGACACCATAACACCAATACAAGCCAACGGAAAAAAACAAACTATTAACTGCTTGAATAATTTCTATTGCATCTCTAAGGATAGCAGTCAAGTCAGAACACAGAAATGGAAGAGTGCAGAGAATTAGAAATACTAACATTAACATACAAGATAGTTTCGTGTACTGTTTTGCTACATCCATATGAAGCAATAATTCCTTAAGAAACAAGTACAAAATCCAAAAATTTATAAACAAACTGCAGAATACAGTGGAAAACCAAAAAAAACCCCAAAGCGGCAACGCATCAAAGTAACTGATTATTTCGGACATTGAAGCAAACATTGGAAAAAATAAACTTATGCCAATTTCTATAACGTTTGTTTCTTCACCGTGATAGTAAGACATTGTCTTAATTCCACTATATGCAATCAGTGAAAACATTAATGATACGAATAGTGCAATTAATGGCATACTTATAGCAGTCATCGTGGCAGGACTCCGAAATGATACGTCACGGGTTAGGAAAATTAATATACCGTAGCCCGTTCCTACTGACAGAAAACCTCTAGTGATCGTGCTATAACAATTGAGAAGTCTATAGTTCGTCCAATCTACAGTAATCTTTGTGGCGTACCAACTACCGGTTGTCGACAGCGCAACACAAAACAAAATCAGGATGACACCACAAACATAAACTGATGCTAGTTTTACTGCAACTTGAATTAATTTTTCTTGCTTAATTGATAGAATGTAAACCAATGCACATATTGCAATGATCGCTATGACTGTTTTCCATGCAATAAAGCATTTAACTCCGAGTTTCTCAGTACAGTTTCCGCCTATTTCACGTTCAAAAAAGCAGCTGCTCGCAGTATTCATGCCGCAATCGTCTCCAAATAATTCTTGAGCTTCTATACAATGTTGGAAAATTGAAACATTCACCCTTTTCACCATACATTTGGTATCAACAAATTCATCACAGCTGAACCAGGGTGGTACGTCGAAGGCCGCATAAAATGTGTACACCAAATACCAAGAGCTTAACACCAACATGTATGAAGACTTCAGGAAAATCAAAAATAATGTGCCATATCCAACATTCCAGAACAGTGGGAAGAAATCCCACATGGTGAATATATTACAATTTGTGTACTGAGCCAAACATATCTCTGAGTACGCTAGTGGCATCCCGGCCAAGATTACTGCCACTGTTTGTAGAACTACATGCACATAAAATCCATTGTGTGAAATCTCGGTAGGAGAGTACATGACTGTGACTTCATTCATCATCCACGCCCATACGATAAGTTTATAGTGACTGTAAGTATTCCAACGACTATTCACTTCAGGGCAATAAGAGCCATCAATATCTTTATCGCGTCCCATTTTTTCAAAACAAAATGTATTTAGAAATGTCAGATCAACTGACTTAATGACCGTATAGATTGAAAATGTTTTAGTTGTTTACAATTTATAAAAAAACCGGCCAAGTCCGTCTCGGATTCACGCATAAAGGGTTTCATGGTACCAAACCACATAATAACAATATTTGTAACGTCTAAGTAGAAATTAATATTATGTATAAAATCAATTAAAAATAAACAATTTTAAACCTAATTCATTTGTCAATTTACTCTCAACATCAAAACTAAATTTGTTTTTCATAGTATGTTTATGAAAAACAAACTTACTACTGCAACTTCACGAAAAAGTCCTTTATCTAAAAGTAAACGACCAAATCTTTTTTGTTGTGGCTTTGTATGCCCCAGTGCTGGACAAAGACCTCCCCCATATCTTTCCAGGTACTCTTTTCCTGCGCCACCTCGAACCAGCTTTCGTGGTGTGCGTCCAGATCATCTCGCCACCTCATTCTAGGCTGGCTTTGGCGACGTCGTCCATCCTCAAGTACCCATCGCGTTGAGACCAAGAAAACCAAATCTTATTCTAAACATTATCATTGTAATTATTTAATAAAAAAAATTAAAGCGAAAACATGAAAGAGATTTACTTACAAATTCGGTTACGAACAATAAATTGCTATGGAAAAATATTAAATATCTAACTCATTCTAATAAATGTAAAAGTCATAACTCTGAAATACTAAATATAAAAGTATCGCCACATGAGTCAGTAAATTTTATTAACAATCATTTTTGCAAATATAGGTAAACAGTTAGCTAAAGAAATCCAGCTTAATATTTCTAACCCTAACAATCAACTAAATAACTTTCCGTCCCAAAAAAACACCTTCGTTCTTCTAGACACCGACCTTGAAGAAGTTGATAAAACATTGATGAGCCTTAAGTCTGACAGTGCGCCTGGTTGGGACAATATCCCCACAAAATTTATAAAATTTGCTAGAATTGTAATTGTTCCCATAATAACGCACCTGACTAATCTTTGTTTCCAAAAAGGTGTTTTCCCTGACCTGTTAAAACAATCCATTATCACCCTAGTGCACAAGGGGGGGGGGGGGCAGAGACGATGTCAATAACTACAGACCTATATCTGTTTTACCATGTACATCAAAAATTATCGAAAATTTTTTAAATAATAGATTAATGCAATTTTTAACTAAATTCAACATATTATCCCATTCGCAATTCGGTTTCAGGCAGAACTTATCCACTGAGGACGCAGTTACTGCTTTGAGTTCTTTAGTAAGTAAGCAACTTGACTCTGAGAATAAATGCTTAACCGTATTCTTAGGCCCGTATTACAGAACGTCACTCAATACTCAAGCATCATTTAAAACTAGTTTCAACCAATCAAATGGCTTGAATCTAGTTTTAAATGATGCTTGAGTATTGAGTGACGTTCTGTAATACGGGCCTTAGACCTCAAGAAGGCATTTGACACCGTTTCTGTCCCTGTCCTAGTGAGAAAACTGGAAAAGGCTGGAATACGAGAAACGGCGCTCAACTTATTAAAAGATTATCTCTCGAAGAGAAAGCAGAAAGTTAGGGTGGGAGGGGTTACCAGTGATGCCGTGTCGACGGCGCGTTCGTGTTCCACGCGCGCCTCAAAGAGATGTCAGCAAACAGGAGGGGCCCGCAAGGGCCGGTGCCTGCCAGGGCTGCGGGACTGTTCGAAAGAGATACCGCGGCCCTGGAACATAAAGGGCCAATGAAGGAACATGGGTGTTTTTTAGTCAGTAAGAGTCTGACACTCCCTTCCGCTCCGCCCAGAGCGGGAGGAGTCATTTGATGATTTCTCACCCCCCCAAAAAAAAAAAAAAAAAAAGGGGTTACCAGTGATCAAGCGGATGTATCATTCGGCGTTCCACAGGGAAGCGTACTAGGCCCAACACTTTTCCTGGTATACGTCAATGACCTCTGTAACATGAACATCAATAACGTAAAGGTCTTCTCATACGCTGATGATACCGCGATAGTTTTCTCAGGGGACTCCTGGCACGATGTGAAACAAAATGCAGAGTTGGGCATGGCACAAGTAGCTAACTGGCTAAACATCAACTTACTCACACTTAATACATCTAAAACGAACTATATATGTTTCAGTATTAGCAAAAGGACACAACCTAGTGAAGAATTTAACATAAAATTCATGTATGCGGTGACATTAATAATAAATATTGTAACTGCTCGCTCATTAAATAGGTTGCACAGACAAAGTACCTAGGAGTTATACTCGATCAACGTTTATTCTGGTATCCCCACCTTGATCAAGTCACGAATAGGCTTAGAAGATTAAGCTGAATATTCAAGACTCTCAGACATATCGCACCAAAGAAAATAAATCCAAACAGGGCCCGAAACCCGTCTTGAAATATTTTGAATGAGATCTACGAAACTCTGGTGCAGTCGGTCCTATATTGTATCCCCATTTGGGGTGGGGCTGTAAAAACTATTTTTATTAACGTTGAACGCACCCAACGGGCCCTAATTAAGATCATGTATTTTAAAAAGTTAAGACACCCTACTGAAAACCTGTATCAGATTAGTGATTTACTCTCAGTTCGCAATGACACGGAGGCACTCTTGGAACGCATTAAGTAATAATCACACGCCCACAACTATATATCTAAACACCAAATGCACAACACGCACACATATCACACACATATAAGTACAATAATACTAAACCAAAATTACTAATAACACACAGAACACACACCCTTACGATATCCATCACTAATTCAATATCATCACACTCGCACACACACAACATAACACTACTATCCTTCATACACAACACACTAACTACCTTTCACTGAACACACACCTGCAAGCAAGACTTTCTTAAGTTTAAGTTTAAAATTAAACGTTAACTTCTTTATTGTATATTAACATACCTCTGTACCTAATGTTTTTCTTTTTTGTAAATGCCCAGTTATTAAATTTTGTATTGATTTGCTATGAAAGAGCGGGGCTTCCCAACACAGGCATTACTTGCTTAAAGGGAAGCTCCAAACACTAAACTTTTATGTAAACTTATGAAGCAATAATTTTTTTTTATTCAAACAAATTTTCGTAGAAAATTCTTTTTACGTTCTACAATCCAATTTTTTCAGAGTTTTCCTCCTCTTTAAAAATTATAACTATATAGATAATAAATTAGTTTCTAACGCGGCTGACGTAGCTGACTCATCCAATGAGTTTTTGGGGTATGAAGAACAGGGTGTAAAGTTCTTCATCCTCCTTAGAAAAGGGAGGATCCTCCGACCAGACGGGTGTTGTGTCTGGTGGGCTACTGCCCGACAGTTTTTGTCGGGTTCTTCTATATAGTCTTAAGTCGCGAATAACTTTACTTGCGCGATGCAGGATTTAGACGTATTTCGATGTTTTTATCCTCTGCGTCATAGATGTCACTGTAGTACTTTTTGTTCTATGTTGCTGTAGTACTTTTTATAGTGCCGCTACAAGTTCTTAGCAAACATAAATTATAACCACGACTCACTCCCTAAGTTCATCTCCGTCTAAAGTTGTCAACCTTTCGCATAGTAGTGTGCCTATGTATAAGTCACTTATTAAGTTTTGATCATGTAACCTCGTGATGTAATTATGTTTTCTTTTTACTTAGCCTCTATTACATATTATATATACAGACTAATTTCCAAATTATTTGCTATCAGCAAGATATTTAAAAAATGTAAACTCAAACATTTGCGTGGACATTTTAATTTAAATGGCCTTCATAGTTCATAGTGAACAATATGGCTTTACAGAAGGTCGTTCGACTACTGATGCGGGGGTCACTTTGCTGAAACACATATTTAATGCATTGGAGACCTCTCAAAATGCAATTGGCGTTTTCAGTGATATCTCCAAAGCCTTTGATTGCGTACATCATAACTCTCTATTGCGTAAATTACTTCATTACGGTGTCAACACGAAGCTAATGCTAAAGCTAATTATAGCATTAGATTCACACTTACCAAATTGATTCTAATGTGTAGATGTTAATATCATAAAATTTTCTGGACTCCTTGTTCAGCTAGGTGCACCTCAAGGCGCAATACTGGGTCCATTCTTATTTTTGGTTTATACGAATGACTTACCTACCATATTATTTAAAGGGCATTTCTGACGTTGTACTGTTTGCAGATGATAATGATACCTCTCTTATCTTTAAAGTAGATAGAAAAAATAGAAGAAAAGTTAGTTGTAGGCGTGTACTGTCACAACCATGCGATCACTTGCATATATCGTAATACCATGGTAAGAAAATTACGTAACATCACGCCTGTTAAAGGGTGAGATAGAAGTGTGCCATACATAGTATGTTATAATCCCATGTATTAAAGTGCGAGCTTATCGCCCTCATCTCAAATCTAAAGTCCAGACTACTACTGAGAAATTTCTACTGGAAAAACCGAATAGCACTTTTCCTAAAATTACATTTTTTAAATAACAGATGATGAGATTACGTCTCACCCATCAGAGATTTTTTTTGATTTGGTTGCAGTGTTCCATGGCTAACATAGACTTTACTTGAGAGCAGAGTCTGTTGGCGCTGCCGGAAATATGCAGCAGCCTTGATGGTCCATATACAGTGTGAGTCTTCATAATGTGCACATATCGAAATGATGAAATCTATGCTTAATTTTATCGACGGGAAAAATATTTAAAAAAATCTAGGTATTTTTTTTATTCTTTTATGAAACTTTTAAAAATTTTGTTCGCTACTGTGACCCCAGTGTAAATAAAACGGTGTAACTTATAAACTAAACGATCTATGGCGAAACAAACTTCATAATGATCGGAAGTAATTAGGCGTTCTCATAAAATGAAAATTGTGGAAAAAAATCTACCCTCAATTGAAAATAAACAAGTTTTTTTAAAAAAAATCAGTTGTTTTTTCATTAATTTTTACAACAATCGTAAAATTTCTCAATAAGACGCCCCCATTACCTACCTTTTTTATTACTTTAGGTTATTCTTCATCGTATTAGCTACCCAATAGTAAATTTTTTATCTTTTTAACTCAATCCCAACATTTACTTACTAAATTAGAAAGATTCATTTTCGTATGTAACCTGACAGATTCCAATCTACGCTGTGACTAAACAATAGCATTAATCCTAATACTTTCAACTGTTTTGAGATTCAAAATTTAAACACATTCGAATATAGAACAGTTCCAAATTCAAAATTGCCGGGAAATATGGAAACGACAGAACTTAAAAGGCATGCCTAATATTCGCCGCTGCTACATGTGTTTCGTTACTTTCGTTTGCTGCTACCTGAGTTTCGTAAATTTCGTTTGCTGCTACTTGATAATGCCGCGTTTAAGTGAATTCTCCCCAGCACACATTGCCGACATTCATTTTTATTATGGAGTGGGACGAGGAAGTGCCAGAGCTGCGCGCGCAGCTTACATAGCTGCGTTTCCTAACAGGCAACCAGTGCCATCTGCCCGCAACTTCCAAGAAGTTCACAGAAGGTTGTCGATCACTGGACTTGGATCGAGTAGAGATCGTCGCGAGCCGCCTCAAGTAATTATTGATGCGTCTATTGAACGAGCAGTACTGAGTGATTTGTTTGCTGATCCATCCATAAGTACTAGACGACTGGCTCTTCGTCACGGAATATCACAAAAATCAGCGTGGCGCATTTTAAAGAAAGAAGGATTGCATCCTTATCACTACCAAAGGGTGCAACATCTACATGAAGACGTAGACTGGCTTCCAAGGTGTGTGATGTCTACTTGGATTCAAAGACAAACCAGAACAAACCCAAACTTTCCGAAAACCATACTATGGATGGATGAAGCGACATTCACTAGAGACGGTATTACTAACTGCCGAAATTTACACAGATGGTGCCATGAAAACCCGAAATTGAAACGGTCATCGACTTTTCAAGTAAGGTTTTCTGTAAATGTTTGGGCTGGTCTTATCGATGACATGTTGATTGGACCAGTTAAGTTGCCGAGAACGTTCACCAGTGAAAGATTTTTAAGTCTATTGACTAACGAACTACCTCAATTATTAGAGGATGTACCGCTGGCTTTGCGTCGAAGGATGTTTCTGCAGATGGACGGATGCCCTGCACATTATGCTACAAATGTAAGATCATTTTTAAACAACAATTACCATGATAAATGGATCGGCCGGCAAGGACCTGTAGGGTGGCCTGCGCGTTCACCTGATTTGACGCCCCTTGATTACTTCCTATGGGGGACCATGAAGCAACGCGTCTACAGTATCCCCATAAATAGTGAGGCCGATTTGCGTGACCGCATAATTAACTGTGCAAATGATATTCGCAATGATCCCGAAATGATAAGAAGAGCGACACAACAAATTTTAATTCGCGCGGCTTTATGCCTACAACAACAAGGTGGACATTTTGAGAACCTGATGCATTAAATGTTGTATAAAATAATAAATGGTTTTAATTGAACTCTTTTGTATTAATTATCACCCCAAATAAACCAACCTTAAGAGAACAATAAATGGTGCGTTCGGAGTCTCATCTTTTAACACTTGATAGAAAATGTTATGTTTGAGTTATAAACATGCAATTTTTAATATTGGATAGCTAATACGATGAAGAATAACTTAAAGTAATAAAAAAGGTAGGTAATGGGGGCGTCTTATTGAGAAATTTTACGATTATTGTAAAAATTTATGAAAAAAATACAGATTAAAAAAAAACATGTATATTTTCAATTGAGGGTAGATTTTTTTCCACAATTTTCATTTTATGAGAACGCCTAATTACTTCCAATCGTTATGGAGTTTGTTTCATCGCGATAGATCGTTTAGTTTAAAAGTTACACCGTTTTGTTCACACTGGGGTCACAGTAGCGAACAAAATTTTTAATATCATAAAAAAAAAAAAAAATACTTAGGTTTTTTTTTATATTTTTCCCGTCGATAAAATTAAGCATAGATTTCATCATTTCGATATGTGCACATTATGAAGACTCACACTGTATTTACTGGCCGTTCTAATAATAATATAACTTTATTTCAGACATAAGTCCATACATTTATACACAGAAAGCGTTAGTAGGGGTGTTAGTAGTACACACAAAAAAAATAAAAATAAACAAGAGACAATAAAAAGATGTTAGTAATTTGTTAGTAAACAAAACAAGTAACACTAAATCTATTTCCTATTTCTGTGCAGGTGTACACTTGCCCAGTACACAGTACAAGGATTATCTATTTTGCACGCTAACGTTCTGAGGACAGCGTTGGTGCTACCACGGACCCTGCTCATCATCGACGCAGTTCTTCTCCTGATAATGGAGAAGAAATCATCGATATAAGCATCCGCAAACATTGCGGACGCACTGCAGTACCGAGGTTTCCTCAACACTGCCCTCAGAGCGTCATTGTACTGCACACGCAGGGCGTTGTAAGCCCGCCGCGTAAAGTTGATCCACAGACTGCACGTGTAAAACGACTGACAGAAGGCTCTGTAAAGTAACAGTTTTACATCTGTAGTACATCGTGCGAATCTGCGGGCCAACATATTGCAGCGAACTGCCAACGCCCTCCTTTCCCTCTCTAGGTCTTCATCATCCTGTAGCCGATCTGTCAGCATGTGACCCAAATATTTTACTTTAGACACCCTCACTAGTGCCGACCCACCGATCTTAATTGGCGGCACATTTGAGGGAGCCTTGTTCCCTGCTTTGTATAGCATAAGAACACTCTTACTAGAATTATATTTGAGTCCATGTGTCAAGGCATATGATTCACAAATCAATAGCAGTCTCCTGAGCGCACTCACTGACGGGGCCAGCAGAACCATGTCATCCGCATAACTAATATTGTTAATCATTCTGCCGTCTATTGAGCATCCGACCATGGCTCCGCTGAGCCCGCCAATCAGCAGCCGCCTAATGCTAAGACTAGACTGGAAACGTGGTGAGTGGTGAATAGACAATAACTTCAAGAAGATTCAAAACTAGGAAATTAGCCTTTTTCGTAAATAAAATACGGGTTTTTGCATTACTTATTTAATTTTAAATTTAAACTTGTGAATAGACTTCTTATAATAATAGTTAGTTTTCAAATCAAGAAGACAATTTGTAAGCAGATTGTATCATATTATGTATAAATAAAGACCTTGAAAAATCAATCAAAAGGTTGAGATTGAACGTTTAGATGTCTAATCCTAAACTTAGACGGATACAGAGCAAGTCACTAACACAAGAAAAAATATTAGAAAACTTAATTTACTTTTTAATTTAAAACTCAATTACAATTTGCAGGTGGGGTGGGCAAAAGCAGATACTAAAGTGATCCGAGCGATCCATGTTCTCGTAATAGCAAACACTTACCGAGTAACGGTCCGCGTAACGGTCAGGCCGTTTGGAATTTACACAGAAACGTCCAAGAGGAGGACCGGGGTCAATTCATGTTCCAGAACTATACGGACCCGATGAAAAGCCAGGTACGGCAAGCAGTCGCTACATAAACCTACGAACATCTCGATCTCCGAGATAACTGGTCACTCAGCGACTCCACGCTAGCACCTTTCTTAACCTCCGTTGCGTACGGGTTCTGCTTCTTATTATAACCACGTATGCGAACTTGTCGGTACAAGAACTCTCTCGTCATTATTTCTGGCACAAACATTTTTCTACTTCTATACAGCACCTTGTCCCTGGGCCCCCAACTTGTCTTAGCACAAAATAGCAAATGAAGCTTACCACGCCGGTAGAACTTTATCACTTGTGCTAATAAACCTACCACAATTATAAATAAGTAAATGCATAATAACACATACAGTACCACCACATTGCAATGTATAGAAATCGATTCAATAAAATATGAATCCTCACACTCATATGTTGCCATAACTTTCCATCGAGCGTAAAGAATAACGCAAATAAAAAATGGATTTAAAAGCCAAGCTAGCTTCCAAAAGTAATTAGTTTTTATCCCTATCATGAATATAATGTCCACGTTATGTTTTTGGACACCATAACACCAATATATGCCAACAGAAAGAAACAAACTATTAACTATTTGCATTATTTCTATTGCATCCGTAAGGATACCAGTCAAGTCGGAACATAGAAATGGAAGAGTGCAGAGTATTATAAATACTAACATTAACATACAAGATAGTTTCGTGTACTGTTTTGCTACATCCATATGAAGCAATAATTCCTTAAGAAACAAGTACAAAATCCAAAAATTTATAAATAAACAGAAGAATACTATCGAAAACCAAAAAAATTCCCAAAGCGGCAAAGCATCAAAGTAACTGATTATTTCGGACATTGAAGCAAACATTGGAAAAAATAAACTTATGCCAATTTCTATAACGTTTGTTTCTTCACCGTGATAGTAAGACATTGTCTTAATTCCACTATATGCAATCAGTGAAAACATTAATGATACGAATAGTGCAATTAATGGCATACTTATAGCAGTCATCGTGGCAGGACTCCGAAATGATACGTCACGGGTTAAGAAAATTAATATACCGTAGCCCGTTCCTACTGACAGAAACCCTCTGGTGATCGTACTATAACAATTGAAAAATGTAAAGTTAGCCCAATGCATACTAACCTTTGTGGTGTGCCAACTACCGGTGGTCGACAGCGCAACACAAAACAAAATCAGGATGACACCACAAACATATACTGATGCTAGTTTTACTGCAACTTGAATTAATTTTTCTTGCTTAATTGATAGAATGTAAACCAATGCACATATTGCAATGATCGCTATGACTGTTTTCCATGCAATAAAGCATTTAACTCCGAGTTTCTCAGTACAGTTTCCGCCTATTTCACGTTCAAAAAAGCAGTTGCTCGCAGTATTCATGCCGCAATCGTCTCCAAATAATTCTTGAGCTTCTATACAATGTTGAAAAATTGAAACATTCACCCTTTTCACCATACATTTGGCATGACCAAAGTCTTCACAACTGAGCCAGGGCGGTACGTCAAAAGCCGCATAAAATGTGTACACCAAATACCAAGAGCTTAACACCAACAAGTATAAAGACTTCAGGAAAATCAAAAATAATGTGCCATATCCAACATTCCGGAACAGGGGGAAGAAATCCCACATGGTGAATATATTACAATTTGTGTACTGAGCCAAACATATCTCCGAGTACGCTAGTGGCATCCCGACCAAGGCTAGTGCCACTGTTTGTAGAGCTGCATGCGCATAAAATCCATTGTGTGAAATCTCGGTAGGAGAGAACATGACTGTGACTTCATTCATCATCCACGCCCATACGATAAGTTTATAGTGACTGTAAGTATTCCAACGACTATTCACTTCAGGGCAATAAGAGCCATCAATTTCTACTTTTGCTTCGTGTCCCATTTTTTGTTGCAAAATGGATTTAGAAATATCAGCTCAACTGTCAACAACTTCATGACCATGTAGATTGAAACTGTTTTAGTTGATATCTTAGTGTGTCATTTATATGTATGTCGAATTCAGTCATTGGTACGGACTTAAACTGAATCGCAAGAATGCCAGTGGTGACATCACGCGACCTAGTTACAAGTTTGCCCCCACTACAGCGTACTTCTACAGAGCCCTGATGTTGACAGCTCGTGGCGACGAGGACAGTGGAGTGTCAGATCGCAGTTGAGATGTCCTGGAACTGTACCCCGATTCATTGTGCCCCGTGGTATTATGTTAAATTGTAATTTCAAGTAATTTGTTAGTTAATAGACACAGTGTATCGCACCTAGTGTATTTTCATTGCACGAAACTCATCTGCTGTGTACATGTACAAGCCTAACGGAGTAAATCCTGCCAACCCAACATAAATATATAAGGTCCCATTAAAATAGATGGACAAATTTTAACGTAGTACGTCTAACCAAAGATATCCAAGCAAAAAAAGCACTGATTAAAGTGATTTTATTTTGGTCCAAAATAATAAATTGCCTTCTGGAATAAACAAGTCCACAAAACGGTCAAAACAAAATCACTTTAATCAGTGATTTTTTGCTTGGATATCTTTGGTAAGACATATTGAACGCTATGTTAAAATTTGTCAATCTATTGTAATGGGACCCTTTATAAAAGTGGGATGGTACTCGTAGCATATTTTCAGATAAAATTAAATTGCAGTTAAATTAATCATTGTGGAGATAAATTGAATTAAGTCACGGAGACGGAAGCGAGGCGGTGGACGCGGCGGGTCATGATCGGTGGCGTGCCTAGGGGGCAACAATACGGCAAGCCGCTGAGGCAAGCAGACTGTCCAGAAACCCTAACATCATGAAGAGTAGTAGGTAATAAGGGCAAACCCAGCATTTAAAGCTTTTACCGCCACTAGTAATGATTAGTGCACGGTGCACCTAAATGATTGCGCTGCGCTGTAATTGATATCCGGAGCTGATAACGATATAATTAGCCAGCGCCGACGAGAGGTCGAGATTTCGTCTCCGACGTTGACGCGGCATGACGTCGCTTGATATAACCAAGAACGTAACGTCAAGTGGCGTCAATTCCTACAGGCTAGTATAGTCCTAGTCCCACTTTCGATCATTGTTTGTTTTGTACGCTCGTTGAAGTTCATTAATCTTACTACTATTATAAATGCGAAAGTTTGTGTGGATGGATGGGTGAATGTTTGTAACTTTTAAACTTAAAAACTACCGAACGATTTGGATGAATGAAAGAATCATGGCGATATCCTTAAATTAATTTGTACGGAAAAAAAGAGTTCATTTAGAGGGTTCAAAATATTTTCCAATTGTGAGAATACATTATCAGGACTAAATTGATATACTTATCATATTTTTAAAACCCCGCATAGTAAAAATATTTCGACATCCAAATATCAGTTTTTCATTTCCTCTCGTTGGCCATTTGTGACATTAACAGATCTATCAAACTGACAGATAAGTGATGTGATTTCTTGTCACTAACTTACAAGCTTAGTAGGCATACCTACAGAATTAGCGTGGCTATATAAAATAATCTGGCGCATAAAATGGCCGCCACTTTCATTCATCATAATTCAAGAAAACAACAAAAAAAAAACATTTAGCGCGCAACCGTTTGACAGCAGATTTAACAGAAAACTCGGCGCAAAACATGGCTACGCGGACACGCATTGTTGAGCTTATGACGTCGTCACACGAAAATGTTGTCAAAATAAGCACAAGACTTGACAAACTGTAGTTGATTTATTAAAAAGAAGCAAAACTGTTTCTCACATAAGTGTGTTGATATCATAGATATTTGAATAGCTATTTTTTCTATAGTAGAACATACCGTCTCCATTGGTATATCTGAATGCCCCTGTCTTACAGTGACAGCCGCTATTGCGTTCTGAAATAATGAGCTCTTCGTAAAACTATTTACTTTTAATATTATATTTTTATTGCCGGGTTAAAAAATATTGTAAAAGCCTGAAGATAATCTTTAGGCATATAAGAGTACAAAAATTAATAAATAAATTTCAACTTCTTTAAACGTCTTTATTGTTTTGTAAGTACAAATTCTGCCCTGATTCTTCGATCCCGATGGATAATTATCGAACTTGGGTGGAGCCGCGGGCATATGTTAGTAATACTATAGAGATCTTTTGTGTTTCATTTCTCCATAAATTCTAACGGTTTTGATTATTTTTATTCTATTTAGTTAGTGTTTCTGGTACATGTTACAATTTTGTCTTGATTCAGGTCTTTAGACCAGGGCTGAAACCTTTGCAATTTGCATTGACACAGATTTAACTTTCACAATATTTCTACCGTAGTAATCCCAGAGGCTCTTGCCCGAGCACGGTGTAAACGTAATGTAAATACGTAGATTTTAAAATTAAAGATACCCGTTTCATAGCCAATTTTTTCATAATTTGAATGTATTTAAATCTATGTATGTTACTGATTGTGCTTGTTGCGAACAATCCCATACGATAATTGCATTTTGACGTAGACGTATGACGTAGTTACATTACCTTTACACGGTGCGCTCGTGTGTGGCCCTCAGGTCACAATATGTAGGCAGCTGCAGCTCTTAAAAGATCTTAATTTTCTCTTCTTCTGCTCACATAGTCTATGTCCCCTCCCATCTGCGCGTACGCACAACCACGAACACGATCGCGTATCAGCGCAATGATTGGCGCCTACCTCCGTTTATTTCCAATTATTTAATGATACTACCGCCATTATCGTCAAAGTGATTGTTAGCTACGAACTATCAATTATATAGATTTTTAGAACAATTTGTTGTAATTTTGCACTGATAATGTAGTTTTATTTTTTGTTATGGTCAAATTGGTTAGGATATAATGATTGTGTTGTTGACCTAGAAATTGTGTAATATCTGTAATTTTAAAGTTCTTAAGAACTTTATATTATTTAAGTCAGTTATTGCAATTTTCAAGGTCTTGTTTATTTACTTAATAAAGCCTGTCTTCAGCTTGTTAGTGCACGGAAATTGATTATTTCATGTAAAACTCTTTCTTTCAAAACCCATAATCCGGGTTGCTTCGGAGAAAAATCATTCAATAACACTTTGTCCTGAAATTGAAATGCTTTTTCGCTTGCGACAACTATACCAAAAACGCAGCCAGATTCATTGTTTTGTAACCTAAGAAGCTAAAAGCCATAAATCTATTTACCAAGTTCTTGAACAAAATACAGAGGTAGATAACCATCTGGTACACTTTCCCTGCATCCCATGGATATTTCCCATAGATGTGGTAAACAGTATTAACACATTAATTACGGACATAAGTAACGTAACTCCTATGTGTTAGTTGGGAAATCCCTTTGTTGGCGTGGGAAGTGCGCTGAATGACAGTATAGTCGGTTTTAGTATGAGTGTCTGACGTTGTAAACATGGTCGTTCTGGAGACATTGTCGAGTGTAAAATACACACAACACTTACTTATTAATCGTTATAAAGCAGGTTTTGATTTAAAAAACAGAAAATATTTCAAAATATGAAATTACCTCAGGGGTTGAATGTTTCATGGGTGAAAACCCATGAAACATTCAACCCCTGAGGTTTTTTGAAAGCTAGCTAAGACGGGATATTTACCATGTTTACTGTTTATTTATTATGGTTCCCGATATTTCGGGATTTCCGTTTCTAGTGTTAAATAAATGTTAGTGATCCTGACAGTTTAAAAACTTATAGTGCTTGTTTACATTCTAGCACAGCTGTATTAAAACCGACAATAGTAGTTGCGGTGGACATAGTCATAATTTTAAAGCATGGAATTGCGATGATCTCTGTTGACATAGCTAAACGATATATTATGTTATGACTCTTGTATATTATGGGAACGAGAAATGGCGAATATAATACAGCATATACTATTGAGTAAAGTTTATTAAAATTTCTGTGCAAATGAGGTAATGCAATGTTTTAAAGGCTTGTATGCAGCCATAGTGAATGTTATATATTGGTGGTAGGCTTTTTGAGTTTCTGAAAGGGTCTCAAGAAACCGCATGTACTAAACACCATAGTAAGTATACGAGAGAAGGACTGGACCTGTTATAAGCTGAGTGAGTCAAGCTTGAAAAATAGCCCAAATTAATTGAGACACGGCAGAATATTATGCAAGAGCCCTTGAAGCTCTTGAATATCTTAATTTTAAGCAATTTGTAGGTACATGATGTGATCTTCTAAAGCTATTGTCCTAATATACTCTTTAGCATGTCTCTTGCCAAAGTATTCACGCTATTGCATCAATGAGGTAAGCAGAGTCCAAAGTGGTTACACGATCAGCTAATCTAATGGCCCATCTGAAGGATGTTCCCATACAATGTCGAAATGAAATAAAAAACGGCCACAGTTGCGATACACTAGCATTTACTTCAATTACTTTAGTTATAAGTAATTGTTCAGCTACCATTTGCCAGTGGCTTCGCCTGTATAGAAGTCGAAAATTAACCCACGGGTAGGTATTACCGGGATCTTCTCCTTCATCGTGTGGTTAGTGTCTAACCTAGTGTTAGAGAATATATGGGCCTCTGACTTGGCTTTACATAAGAACAGCCCCTCGGGTCGATCTTTAGGTTAAGCCGTGCTTACCTAGGTTAGTCCGTGGATGGGTGACCACCCATTACATACCGAGTTTCCTCCGTGCCTCGGAAACCACGTTAAGCCGTTAGTCCCGGCTGTCATTTGTAGATCTTTGACAGTCATTACAGGTATTCAGTGACCCGAAAGTCTGACAACCAGTCTTTCCAAGGGGTATCGTATTACCTAGCGCTAACTGGGTTGTGGAGGTCAGATAGGCAGTCATTCCATGTAAAATACTGGTGTTCAGCTGCATCCGGCTAGACTGGAAGCCGACCCCAACATAGTTGGGAAAAGGCTAGGCAGATGATGATGACTTGGCTTTACATGCCGTCAAGAAATATCTCCTAGGCATGTTGGTTTCCTCACGATGTTTTCCTTCACCGAAGCAATAAAGTGATATTTACACAATCAGAGGTCGTAGGTTTGAACTCGAAACTGGGACCGGGAGGGGGGGGGAGGTTACCGGGATACAAACTATCCGTTGTTGTAACTCAGGGCATGGTTGACCTCTGTGCCAAACATCGAAATTCGTTCAGCCGTTAATGAATGGCGAAAAGGTATCCGATAGATAGACATACAAACAGACAGACGGTTACTTTCGCAATTTCAATATTAGTATGTTTTTTGAAGAAATAATGATGTGATCATTGATTTAATCATTCTGAAACCTCAATATTATGTTGGATTTATTACTTGGTATGTAGGAAACCTTATTACATGGAATAAATAAAACGTGTTGGGCCGACCCCAAGTAGCATGGGACAAGGGCAAGAAGATGATGATGAAGTAGGTAACCTTATCAATATCATGCCGGTTTTAAATAGACTGAAAGGGAAAATTTACTTTTTTAATGTCCTTACAAGTCCTGAAGGTTTTTGAGCTGTTGTTTGGTTGTTGAAAACGATACACGTATAACCTGTATACTTTAAGAGAGGTGAGCAAAGTATTGATAAGAAAATAAGTATAAAAAGGGTGAAGACATGATCTTGATCATGTACTTTTTATTAATATCGACTAGCTGTTGCCCCCAAACTTCGCGTGAAATTATTATAAAAATATTTCTTTTTTGCAAGGAACCCTACAATAAAAGCAGCCTTAGTTACTCCCTATAACATCAGTTATCTGCCAGTGAAAGTCCCTTCAAAATAGGTTCAGCCGTTTCGGGTTAGCCGAAACAAACAGACATAAAGACAAAAAAAATAAAAAATATATGATTTTTGTGTTATAGGTACCGATTATACTTTCTTAAGCATTCAGTAAAAGCCTGATATTTTGAAATTAGAGACAGACTTCAATTTTATTTTTTTTGTATAGATAGAACTATTAGGTTTCCCTTCCAAGCTATTGTTAAGAAGTGGTTAAAATAATTCAAGATCAAAGACGTTGAGCAAAATCATCGTCGTCCGGTTCTTCGGCCAAAGACAATGACCCTAAAGCTTAAGTCATAGGAAAGCTGTGAGGGAAAATTTCTGTCTAATCGTCTTCCGAGTCATTGGATCAAATTCATATCCTTGAATTCTGCAGTCTTAACTTTGTTATCTCCAAACTAATGAGCCTTAGCTTAATAACTTATATGTCAAGTACAAAGCTTACCATAAATCCCTGTACCATTGTGCTAACTTAAAACTTAAACAGAAACAAACTATATCCATATTTCAAATCGGAATCATCCATTTTTCTCCGTGAGTGACATGTTGCCTTGACTTGGAGTCGAACCGCATTGTTGTAGTTCCATTGTTTGAACAGGAGATGAGATAGATTTATTTGTTTTATCTTCTGACGAGGCAAATAAGGCACAAGGTGAAATTGAAGTGAGTTATCTGTTTTAAGAGGTATTGAAGGTTCCTAATGTTATTAGCACTAATACCAAATATGAAGCCGGATACTTTGACAACCAGTCCTGCCAAGGGGTGTCGATCAGATAGGAAGCGGGGTGTGGTTGTGGAGCTGTGTCGCAAACTATGCTCCACCTTTTATCCTGCATTCTTAGCCCAAAAAAAAGGTGGAAGTGGCGATGTTCTGGGCTAATAAAATATACAAAATTGTCATACCGGCGATACGAAGAAGAAGAAGATAGGCCCCTCCGTTAGCGCCCAGTGGACGGTGAGTAATGGGCTAGCTCGCCGTCCGTCCGTCTTATGATGACCGGCCGTGTCGACGGCGCGTTCGTGTCCCACGCGCGCCTCAAAGAGATGTCAGCAAATCGGCAGGGTCAGCAAGGGCCGATGCCTACCGGGGCTGCGGGACTGTTCGAAAGAGATACCGCGGCCCTGGAACACAAAGGGCTTAGAAGGAAAATGTATGGGTTTTAGTCAGTACAAGTCTGACACTCCCTTTCGCTCCGCCCAGAGCGGGAGGGTTCTTTTGAAGATTTCCCATCCGAAAAAAAAGGTCCCTCCATGAATGAAAAATGCTGATTCGGCTGGATCCCCTAGCACAGCTGGGAAAAGGCTAGGCAAATGATGATTTAAATTAATCTACGAAGAAAACACACAGAACTTATAATAACACAAAACTTAACTTTGAAGTGACTCTTAAATCGAATCAAAAATACTATTAAGTTCTCGTGTGAAAAGATTCTGAGATATGAATCATTCTCCTTTAAAAAACTTCGCGCTCATGAATTTGTGATTAATTTTTGAGAACCATGTGTTCATAAATGTCAGAATTATTCATTGTTGAGTATTCGCGAAATTCATATAGAAGTTATTTATTGGTTAGATAGGTAGATATGTGTGCTGGGAGGTACATGCATACTCTTTCTGAGAACATCAGAAATGGAGGAAAAAATCATGTTGTGAGGAAAGTTTTGAGTATGAATGTAGATGGGTATAAGATTAGAGGAAGACCAAATAATCGATGGATGGACTGTGTAAAGGATCATATGGCAAGAAAGAAGGTGTTTGATGAGACGACGAGTTATATAGAAGTATGGAAGAAGACATACTGCGCCGACCCCAAATGAATTGGATAAGGGCAAGAGAATGATGATTTCTGAGAACATCAGCACTTTTTGAACGTCAAAATTACATGGAGACTGTCCCCCAAAACTCCTGCTTCTTAGTGTTTTAGCCAGGGAGTTCTGATCAAACGCCCCAGTTCCCAGCAACACATGCATATGTTATACCTACATAGAAATCTACTGGTCATCTTTTTCGTGTTACATTTATTTTTCATTTCATTGCTGAGACTCGACAAAGGAACGAAAATGTAACTAATCATAGCTTTGAAGTAGCAGTGCGCTCTACTTAGTATCCTTATCTAGTTAATTAATTCGGTAATAGAACAAAAGTCGGATGCTTAGGACATGGCTTGTTAGTCAGCTGCCAGCCAGGGTCAGCTGACGAGTCAATAAGATAGGGAGACCAACTCGCTTACATTCTGTTGGATTTTTCTCCCTGTTTAAATTATCTATTTTATTTACATAACATCACGCCTGTGATCCCCGAAGGGTTAGGCAGAGGTGTACCTAAGTACGTTTCGCCAGTTATGTTTAAGTTCCATGTAAAAGGGGGCGAGCCTATTGCCATCAACCGGGCACAAATCCAGACTCAGTGGCTGCTACTGAGAAATACCTGCTGGAAAAACCCAAAAACACTGCACAACCTGGGAATCGAACCAAGGACCTCTATTTTATTAGTTTATCATCTTTATTTGTGTTCGGCGCAGCATGTCTTCTTCTTCCATACTTCTCTATTACTCGTCATCTCAGCAGTCACCTCCTTTCTAGCTATATCATCCTTCACAGAGTCCATCCATCGGTTCTTTGATCTTCCTTTACTCTTATCTAGTTTATTGTTGGTACTCTCGGCATCACTTAAAAATATATCTGACGTACCCTGACCTGTCTAATCTGCTACCGGTCATGCTGAAGGGCTACTGTTACCATGCATTGTCGCATAGCTCAGGTGTAGATGAATATAAAAATATTGTCGCTTGCATAATCAGCTTATAAATAATCCCACTGCTGGTACAAAGGCCTCTTCAATGTAAGAGAAAGTGGGCTGTAATCTACCACCCGGGTCCAGTGTTGGCATGCATATGGCTTGGTTCTAGAAGATCCGGCTTCCTCACGAAATTTTCCTCAGTTTTTCAGAGCAATGGTGATGAATTGAATTATCTGAAGTAGACGACAACGAAATACAATTTACTAACACAAATTGTGTTTTTACCTTATGTATGTTAGTCGGTATGGGCCAAAGTTGCCTGAAAATAAATGTTATGTTATGTAAAAAAAATTGGCGAGACAACGTAATAGTGGTACGATATCGCCTTAAAAAAAGGTTAAGGTAAAGCCATTGAACTAGGTATTATTAGCCGGGAAGTCACAGGGCCTTGAATTATCAACAATTTTGTTAATAAAAGCGTAAACAGTGTTCAGTGGAAATGATAACGATTATTGTGTGAATTTGAAACAACAACAAGAGACAAGAAGACATTAAAAAATAATATTTTTTTGTAATCATAAGCTCGACCTCAATGTTGTAAGGTTAAAGGTGTGAAAGACGCGATTATTTATATCGTCTCGCATTACATTGTTCATATTCAAGCTTTATATTTTGTTTAAGGAAAGATAAACGTTTTTTTTTTGTCCTCATGTGTGCGACATTTTTGAGGTTATTAAGCAAAAAACGTCGATTTCTTTTCCTTTGGTAACGACCAAAGGAAAACCCCTCTTCATATTTACAAACTAACTCCTTTTTTTCCTTTTTTTTATTAGTTTCTGTACACCCATGTAGGTATGTGTGCAGTTACCGGTATGAATTCTCAATTTACATAACTTAACATGACGCCTGTTTTTTCAAATGTTTAGACGTAGGTGTACCTTTAGTGCGCCAACATTTCACCCTTTATGTTTTTGTTTAATATATACCAATAGGAGACTAACCATAAATACATCCTCCGGACTGTTACTGAGAAGTTATCAATTTGATAAGCATTAATCAGTTATTTTATTTTTAAACATCTCATGAGTATGACACTTATTTCCACAACTTCTTTGGTTGGGATTTTAGCAATTGGGACCTTCTTATTTAAATAATACAATCACGTTTTCTTCTTCCGCTTACTAACTGCAAAAATACTCATGAACTTTACTTAAAAGTAGGTCGTACTATACATAGTCTGAATTTTTTCCCTCAAAGGTCAAACGCGTGGAGCACCTAGCGTTATTGTCAATGACTTGCGCAAGAGTTTAATTGTTCCATTATTCGCGGATTCGGGTGGCCTCAAATTTAGTGCGGATGTTAGGAAACGAACCGTTTGTTTCTTAGGAGATCGATGTCCTGATAGCGTGGACACCCTATTTACGCCATCGCCCTTTGTTTGGTGATCGTGAAATTTGATTAGTGATGCGCGTTTTTATATTATATTTGGATATTTTCTTAGTGCAATATTTATTCTGATTAATTTAGTGTGACGGAGGTTAATCGAAGTGAAGGATGGTCATAGTGACGTTAATCTGTTAAGCGGTTATTAACCTCATCGGAATAGAAGATTAATCTAGACGATAAATCTAGAAGGTCATAATAATTTTATAAAATTTTATAGGTTGGTGTGTTCGCGTCGGGCACCAGCTACTCGGCAGTTTGCTGGGCCTATTTGGCGCAGCCGTGAGACACACAACTTTTCCCTTTTTTTTTCCTGTTTAGATTTAAGTTTTTATTGTGGAGATTTAAGTTTTATTTAATTTTTATTTTATGATGTGTGCATTTGTGGCATGTGCCAAATAAATGTATTTTCTTTCTTTTCTTTCTTCTTTCTTTCTATACAACTGTGTGCTGCATATTCCACATACGTACAATATGTAGGTACTTTATTCAAGATCCGCTATAAAATTAAGCTAGCAATTATTGCCTTCTATTTCAAGCCAAACTGCGTCTTACTTAGTTAGTTATGTCTACAATTAAAATAGCAGCATTTAAATACAATAAGGACGAGTCTCAAATTCTCACGCGAGCAAAAAATATGAAAAAACCCCGTTTTCAACGAAAATGGATACAATTATTAACAGTGAATTATACCTACATATCCTGTTTCAAGCATTTTAATTTGATGTTAGTAATTTTAAAGTAAAATAAATCTTGCCTCTAACACAGGCATTACGATCGGAGACACTACAATTTGTATTATATACCTGAATCTCACCACGAAAAGAAAATAGAAAATTTTAGTTTCTCCTAAAGTCTTGTCTTGACATAGAAATAATTCAATTCAATTCAAAACATTTATTTCAGACTTTTCGGTCCATAAAGTGTTAGTAGTAAATCAAGATGACTTAAAATTATGTTAGTAATCAAAAATTATAGTAATATATAATAATATTTTTATATTTTTAAATGTTTTTTTTATATTATTTTATATGCTAATATTTAAAAATGTAATTAATGTGTGAAAAAATAAATAAAGGAATAATAATAAATACCACGATTTTAATAATTTCTGAAAAGAAAATAACCATTCATTCCATAAACTTCATGACAACTCAAAAACCTTCAATAAATTGTGTAAACTATGTAATTGTTCATATTCAACAGATGCAGTTGATCAACAAACTCGTACGAAGCCGACACGTGGCCACACGCCGGACGCGACGCGCAACTGCGGCTATCGATCACGTAGCCGCAACGTCTGCACCAAGAAACAATTATTATTTAATTAATGTTTCTGAAGTTACATATACCTACCTAACCTAAATATAAGTAGTACAGTGCAGCAATCAACTCAAATCATCGCTTTAAATCGCTGCATCCGCTTATATATCGCAATCCAGTTCATCTAATACCCCGAGGCATCGATACAGGTCGTTGATAAGCGCAGACCGCCGTCAATTGTGTGAATACGTCAAATTGATTTCTTGCAGCGAGATGCGAATAGATAAGTATGTCAGTGCTCCATGGACAGCTGAGTAGTTACGATGACGTATAAGATTTCGTTTGGACTAACATTGTTATTTATCTGCATTATACGACAGTACCTACTGTAAATGCAGCATGATATTTTGATGCACTTTGGGATACAAAATAAGAAAATACCACATTTCGTTTTCATTATGACAGTTTATTTTTACAGTTACTTTTTTTTCTTTATATTTTACCTGCGGCTTTGCGTGGTGTTTGGAAATTTCAAGCCAATGGTAAGGGAATGTAAGACCGGTATTAAAAATCTACCTGAGTTCCTTAGTTTAGACGTTACTAGGTACAAGAGTAACTTTTTTATTTGTTAGTACAGGTACACTATTTTGCTTCACACAAGTAATCCGCTCTCTATTTCCTAGCTTAACAGAAAACCACACAGTTTTTCTAAAAATACACCACAACATCGAAAATTATCGGAAACCTGGTACTCAACTTCTTAATATTTTATTCGTTTAAATTCTCAGTAAATCTCCTTAACTATTGCATTAATATAACAAACAAAACTCCTTTGTTTATTGATTCAAAAATCTAATTAAATGCAACGATGCATACCACAAGACCACAAATGTTTGCTCAAATAAACAAATACAAAATAAAGGAATGGATTTATTAAACAAATAGCTTTGTGCGTGATTGTACAACCCCAGTATTTGATTAAGACTTGATGGGTTTGCTCACAGTTGGCCTATTTTCGCAAGCATGTATTGAAATTCGTCGATCTATTGTATTTTGATTATGTTATGAATTGATGCATTTCGTTAAGTTCGTGCGTACGCGCAATTTCTTACGCACGAATGTGTAAAATGCAAGGTCTGAAACTGTTATGCCCGTTTTTATTAGGCGGCACTTTAATCGATGGTTGGAATTTCAACTCTGGCCGTTGAAACGAGGGATGAAAATCAAACAGCGCACTTTTGGCTTGGGCATTCACTTAGGTGTCGCCTAGTGTTTCGGGCATTATAGCTGTTTCTGTAAGTTATTATTTATTTTGTTCTGCTGAAGTTATTGCTATTGAATCAGTTTTGGGAACGTCTTGCTGCGAGAATAAATTGGAAGATTGGTCATTGTGTGTGATGAAATTGACGGATCGATCGAACCATTGTTTACCAAGTCTACGATCTATGACGAAGAGAAAAAAGAACTTGTATACCTACTTTAAATTCCTGGCAACAAAGTCAAGGTTCATGCTTTATTCATGGATTATGATTTTTGGTTTTGTTTAAATATTAGTGAACGGAACGCCCCATATACCCAATACTAAATTAACACTAATAAAAAAAAACAACATTATTTTATTCTTCTACCGAATCCGCGACAAGAATCATTCAATTATAATACTCATTGCTCACCAAAATACGATACGTCATACGTATCATGCTTGCCCTTTGTACATACTGTCGCAATCTAATTGACAAGTTAAACACTGGTCGATACGCGAACCGCGTGGGTGCAGTCACACAGTAGAAATAATAGTATTAACATGCAGTATTTCAAATAGGAACAAATCTTGGCTGGAGGCCTTGCACTCAAAGGACCCACAATAAAGCCCGGTTCCTCGAATTAACCTGCTGGGATGACCTGGGAGATGTCAAAAAAAAAATAAGATCAAAGGGTTTGACGCGTGGCAGCCTATCCCTAGCTATCCAACTATAGAGACGCCCGAGTCTCGTACTCTCTCGGGTTCAGGGTGGTATCGTGTAGTCGCTTAGTTTATAAGTTTTTTGTCCTGGCTGATGGCTTTACCTGCGTGCTTCAGGCAACGGAACACACTACAGACAGACACATCGCCGTCCCCGGAGAATAAAATGATAACTGCCATTATCTTAGTTTTAGTGTTATGTCATTTTTGGGATCTGTGGGTGGTAATACATCTGCTCAATTTTTTCGAAATTTTTATACAGTTACTAGCTGCCCAGCGCTACTTCGTTCGCGTGGTGTCCTACCCCTTACCCTACCCTACTCCTACTCTACTCCAACACTACTCCTACCCTACTCCTACACTACTCCTACCCTACTCCTAACCTACTCCTACCCTACTCCTACACTACTCCTACCCTACTCCTACACTACTCCTACACTACTCCTACACTACTCCTACCCTACTCCTAACCTACTCCTGCACTACTCCTACCCTACTCCTAACCTACTCCTACACTACTCCTACCCTACTCCTAACCTACTCCTACCCTACTCCTACCCTACTCCTACCCTACTCCTACCCTACTCCTACACTACTCCTACCCTACTCCTACACTACTCCTACCCTAATCCTACCAAAAAAAAGTATCCTAGTGTTGTTTTTAGACATCTACAGGCAATTTTTTAATTTTTCTCGCCGTAAAAACCATCCTTGAACTTCAACGAACATTTAAAAAAAAGAATTGGCCAAATTGGTCCAGGCGTTGTTGAGTTATGCGCTTACCAACACATTTTGCGATTCATTTTTATATTATAGATTTGACGAAGTTACAAAATTTTACAATAGTATTCAAAGTTTTAACACAGGCCTTAAATTACGAGAATAAAGTGTTAATATAATATTATCGAAATGTTTTCCTACTTGTTAATATGACAAACAGTCTTACAATTATATTCTCGTGAAAAATATTCGACTGGATAATGATAAAAGCAGTTATCGTTTTATTCTCGTTCAAAATCAACCAGTCGCTTCGTATAAAGATGTGTTAGTAAAACGACTTTTATGGTTTTGAACAGTAAGACATATTGTCATCATCATTTGAACCCTCTCAGCGCACTGCTGGAGGGTTCAGGTCTAGGATATCGGTTGAGGAGAGGTGGTCAGGTCATATAATATCACCTTCTTTACAAGGATGATCTAAAACTCTTTGCCCCCTATAAATTGCAACTGACAAAACTACTGAAGGTAACAAAAACTTTCAGCAACGCCATCAGGATGGAATTTGGTGTGGACAAATGTGAAGCGAAGGGAGATTATGGAATCCTAGGGAACTCAATCCTCGGATTCCATACACCTTAGATCCCTCTCCTCAACAGAAACCTACAAGTGTTTAGGTATGTCGAAAGCATTAAGCATCAATACAGCCGACATGAAACAATCGTTACTGGTTACTGCCGACATGAAACAATCGTTGAGGGAGCGCTTCATTGGCCACCTGAATAAGGTGCTACCAACAACAACAACATCCATTTATTTTCAGGCTACTTTGACCCATAGATATATGTATACCCATAGAGAATATAACCACTAGAGAGCTTATAGGCCGATTTCTTCTAAGAACACGACTCACCATCGCGGGCCGGGGGACGGGGAAGAATGCGCGGCTGCAATTGGTCAATTTGCGTAGGTATGCATATCGTTAGGGCTGCTCTACTTGATATGGAGAAAATAGTCGATATCGATAAAATGGATTTTAACATAATGAAAACTACTCAAATTAAAATTGTATTATTTAATCAAAATCAATCAATACTTATTCTTATTCTTTATTGCACACAAAATAACAAAAAATTAATCAATAAAAAGGTCCAACAATTTAAAATAAAGTAATTAAAATAAACAGTGGCAACTAAGAGATGACCAGTCCCAACTGACAGCGCCCGTTCACGAACATGACGCATGGATCAGCGCCATTCAACTCAACCATATTGAAGGGAACTAAATGACCCGACACACCCGCCACCATCAGTGAGACATTTGAGTGAGCATGACATTCTCTCAGCCACCAGAACACATTCAAACCAATGAAAGATAACAAAATATAAATGGTAACTTTACGGTACATAGTACTCACACATGTGTGTTATGCAATTATATAATTCTAGGAGTTGGAATAGACATATACATTGATGCCACTATACTATTATTGATTTTTAAAATGAATTAATTTGGTATAAGTTTTTCGAATTAAAGTTTTAGGGTCCTGACTGTTCTTTGTAAAAAATGACAAACGAGCATCTACATATTTTTGAATTATGCATCTTGCTAATTCAATTAAATGATTGGTTGATTCTATTTCAAATTGATGAAAATTAATATCCGGGAATAAATTATACCCAATCAGAGATTTTAAAACCGATCTTATAAAATAATCGGTATTATATTTCGAAGACAAAACTTTCGAACTACTTTCGTTGATCGTCCTCTTAATATAAATTTCACAACGACGGCAAATTTCTATGACTGTGGTGGATCCGTTTGGCATTTTATTTGCTTTATCAGAGCATGGACAATGTAGCCGGCCATATATTCTATAACTTTTTCACCGAATTCAGAATTAGGTAACAGGCTTTCAAGGTCTGAAAAATCTAGGCTATCAGTCTCTAAATCTACGTTTAGGTCTTTGTATCTAGTAGTGATACGGTTAATCGCAGAAGTGCATTGCAAAATTGAAATTTGACCAAGAGCGCTGCAATTGCCACTGCCACTATTTTTTATTTGTGCATATGTCAGGAGTTTCTTGTAGATGCTTTCAAATACCCTAGCACTAGGATTGTTGTTTGATCCACCGTGGCATCTAATACTTCCAAACAGGTGCTCCAAGTGGTCCTGACTTATTTTGTGTAGAGGAAGATATTTTAAGGCGCACTCTGAGTTCAGAACCAAGTCTTGGATGAGAGCAATGGCACTTTCGATACATACACAAAATCCTATAAATCCGGTATATCGAGGTGATTTAACTAGTTTTACTTCCTGTTTTATTTTTCTAACAATTATGTGTGTGGACATATTTAGTAAAGCATCTCTTGCTGTCTTTAATTTAAATATAACATTCGCAGCATTTTCTGCATTGACTGCTCGTTTAAAATCATACCCATGGGTGTGCGAGTCCAGAATATCAAAAAGGTCATTCATCACATCCAGAAATTGTGTTGTGGGTGTGACATCTTGAAACTCACGTAAATTAAGCTGTTCTTTGCAAAATTTGAGTGCATCTGATACACTCTTACTAAAAATTTGGGTTGCTAAGCTTACTTTCATAATTTTAGTTTTAAAAAATATATGAGAAGCCCTTAGTCGATTAGCTAGATGAAAATTTTCCGCTGTTTGTAGATTATGTAAGTTAACGAGATATTGCCACGATATAATATTGCCGCGTTCGTCTTTCAAATTCCTATAAAACTCAAATGCATTTCGCACTAACTTGATCATGTGTGCCGGATCTAAAAATACTGCTATTTTTGAACTATTGCAGGGATTTTCAAAGGTGGATTTTATCTGATCAACTTCAAACGAGCAGCCTAACTTTTTAGCCATAGTAATATTTGCTGGGCAGCCGTCAAATGTAATAGCTTTGACGTTTACACCAGCCTCTTCTACCAAGTGGATCGCCTCTGTTAGAAGTGCGGCTTTTTGTTCTGCATTTATGCCATTTATTAAAAAATATCCTATTGGAATTTTCCAGGATGCATTTATTGGCACCAACAAGAAAACAAGGGCTTCTTTAGCTTCGTCTTGACAATCCGTTTGTAAACTGGCGCCAAAACTCACATGGCCATAGTACCTTCTGCCTTGGGGATGATATTCAACACCACTTCTGATTGCCATTTCATCGAATATGATAGTGGCGTAAATTTTGTTCTTAGATTCTCTGGCTTTCATTTTGATAGTATCTATTGCCTCCTTTGTAAATCCTGGTTTACCGTCAATGGATTGATACCAACTTCTCAGAGTACTTGTAGCAGGTAAACATGTGCTGAAAGTTTGTCTAACGAAATTATACGCCTTGGGGGAATAAAAATGCAACGTTAAGGAGAATGCACGTAATTCAGGTGAGTATTTGATTTTGGGTATATGTCCTGTTTTTGATTTCAATATTTGGCGTTTAACGATTTCTTGATTTTGTACACCTATGCGACTTAAAATATCTTCATTTTCTTGAGTAATATAAGATTTTTTAGTCAAGGTATTCAAAATTTCTTTTAGATTCGCATTTTTTTTAACCAATAATCTATTTTTATCTTGAAGCCTCTTGACTTCTTTCTTTTTTTTACTAAGAGAGTATATAAGATGGTCTATGTGTCGTTTCATTTTGCGTTTACGTGGACTCAGGTCTACAATTGCTGTGTCTACTATATCTTTGTTACTTATTGCTGAACTCTGAAAAATAATATTATACAACGTGTAACAGATTAAGCGCAATACCTCAGACACCCCAATTAGAATATTAAATTATAAGTCTAAAACAACACCCGTAATTAAATAAATTTAAACCAAACGTGGTCGTTTTTTATAAAATAGTTATCCTTACTAAACGCAAAACGTATGTGCAGCAACATGCCTACACACACACACTCATGCAATGTTAGCAGCCGACGCGACACGCACATTCGAGCGCCCGCCAGCTGACCATAGCTGTAGGCATTAGATGTGCGTTAGTTCAATGAACGAATTTTACTACGTACCTAAAATGTCACAGACTGATATTATGAATGAATAGGTAACTTGATAGGTACTTAATTGAGTTTACAGTGTAATGATTGATAATTTTCTAGCAAGTGAAATTATCAACATGAATCTAAGACTTTACGCTTAGTACTTAACGGGGATGCATTTACAACCGCGACTTTTTACCCGAACTACGAAACTAACGAAGGGCGAAGCGCCCGGACTCCGTGTGGCACACGCGGGTAAAAAGTATTTATCTCAAATGCGTAACTTTCGCGATATTATTAGCTACCTCTGATAAGCGTGTTTACTGCTAATTACGTGAAACAAAAATCAGTGCTTACAAGATTTTAATCACGAACAGCAAACTTCGCTGCGCCTACTTACTTTGAATATGGCCGGCCGGCAGCCCGGAGGTAGCGCGCGCGCGCTATCTCAAAGGGTCGCCGGTTTTGTGCATTCTATCTTTCACATTATTCTTACGGTAGGTACATTTGCAAAGGACGTAAGCTCGTAGGGACCAGAAAATTGTCTACTACCTATTTCGACATTTCTCAACAAATCAATTAGTGAGACATGCGGAACACAAATCGGTCGTGCATTTCAATAAGCCTTATTATTTGGACGGAAGGTTTAAATTCTCTTACATCAACTGTTTTATTAAACGCGCTCTAATTCAAATGTAAAATCATCATCATCATCTGCCTAGCCTTTTCCCAACTGTATTGGGGTCGGCTTCCAGTCATGCCGGATTTAGCTGAATACCAGTATTTTACGCAGAGCGGCTGCCTACCAGACCTCCACAACCCATTAACTGGGTAACACGGTATTTCATGGCAAGACTGGAGTCAGATTTACTGGCTTCTGACTATCCGTAACGACTGCCAAAGATCAACCAATGACAGCCGGGACCAACGGCTTAACGTGCTTTCCGAGGCACGGAATCATCTTTTTATCAGACAATCAGGTGATTCAAGCCTGCAATGTCCTAACCAAACTGGAAACAACTTCACAAAGTATGCTTCCCGTAGGAATCGAACCCACGACCACCGGGTCACAAGGCAAACGCCTAAACCACTCGACCACGGAAATTCAAATGTAAAATGTTTTGATATTATTCATGTGCACGTGTGTATCATGGACCTAAAAATTAGGTTTTGCATTTAAGTGTGTTTGTTCCATTTTAGCGGCGCCAAGGGTGAGTGCCTAGTTCTAATGTAGGCATTACCTTTGGCCGTATGAACGATAGTTAAATTACCTACCGAACATTAGCTAGATGTGATATTGATAAGCGATTTGACCGTGTAGGTAATTTTTTTTCTATTAAACTTTCACAGGCTTTGAATTTAGTCTCTACGCACCGCGCTGCGCGCCGCTGCTTCCTATCTTTCAAGATTGCACCCCCGCGAATCCCGCGATCCCTCTGATAAGTTCGTTGTGTTTAGGTAGGTCCAGTTTATTGTACTACAAAAATATGCAGAGACGAGGGAGTGTTAGAATACAATCGTAGATATTGATAGGAAGAAGTAGGTACTTACAGAACTGGACTATTTACACTTAACACTTAGGTCTTTAATTTGCACTATTTCTGCGATCCACTTTCATTAAAGTACACATGCCAACACGCGTGAAGGTACTCTCGTCCGTCCAAAGAATGTTCTGTTGCCAGTTCTCCAACAACCACCTACTGAATTCCAGTCGTGGCAAGTTGTCGGCCGGCGTTAGGTCTTGACACCGTTGAAGATGGTATGGGTGTTCACCATCAGCACGCAACGTTCGCCACACGTACATGTGACTGCAGTCGAACTGGGGTGCTGTTTCTCTCGAGCTGTCCTCTGGATGTTCGTCGAAATGGTCGAGAATACGCTCTTGCAGACGAGTAGTCCGCACATTCGTCCCTCTGTCCAAAGCCGTATTAGGAAGGAACCTTCCCGAGTCCCTCAGTCGCTGAGTTGCAGCCAGCATCGTCCTGGCACTCACACTGCAGCCAAAACGGTCATTGAACTCCCGACAAGCTAACGCGACATTATCAAGACAGCGAGCCAGGGTTCTCACCATCTCCGTGTATTGTACGTTGGTGTACCGGAAAGCCATCGCGCACGGGATCAAAAATGTCACGGAAGTAAACTGAAGAACAACTACACTAGGTCGCTACCGGCGGATGACTAGCTTTTTAATGTTAGGTACTCATGTAATCATGTTATTCGGCGGTAGCGGCGGCGCGTATGTCGGCATTTCGCAGAAACGTCAAAGAGGTTGCCGACAAATGCTTTATTTCTTTGCAATAAGTTCCAAATTTCTTCAAATTCAATAATTTTATTTTGTAACTAGCTGCCCAGCGCTACTTCGTTCGCGTGGTGTCCTACCCCTTACCCTACCCTACTCCTACACTACTCTTATCCTACTCCTACCCTACTCCTACCCTACTCCTACACTACTCCTACCCTACTCCTACCCTACTCCTACACTACTCCTACCCTACTCCTACACTACTCCTACCCTACTCCTACCCTACTCCTACACTACTCCTACCCTACTCCTAACCTACTCCTGCACTACTCCTACCCTACTCCTAAACTACTCCTACCCTACTCCTACCCTACTCTTAACCTACTCCTACACTACTCCTACCCTACTCCTACACTACTCCTACCCTACTCCTACCCTACTCTTACACTACTCCTACCCTACTCCTAACCTACTCCTACACTACTCCTACCCTACTCCTACCCTAATCCTACCAAAAACAAAAGTATCCTAGTGTTGTTTTTAGACTTATCCAGGCAATTTTTTATTTTTTTCTCGCCGTAAAAACCATCCTTGAACTTCAACGAACGTTTAAAAAAAAGAATTGGCCAAATTGGTCCAGGCGTTGTTGAGTTATGCGCTTACCAACACATTTTGCGATTCATTTTTATATTATAGATAATGCCTAAAATTTGTTTGTGTTGTGTAGGGCTGCTCTGATAACCGCACTAAGTTTGGTCGTGCATTCAAACAAGCCTTACTCATTGGAGATAAAGTTGAAATTCCTGTAAATTACCTATTTTATTTGACGCACACTACCTTAATTGTAAAATGCATTGATATTATTTACGTGTGTGTATTACGACCTGTGAGCGAAATACAAATAATGTCGTGCGTTTATGTAGCCTTTATTGCTCTGAGTTAAGGTTTCAATTTCCTTGAATTAAGGATTGTATTAATTTGTCATGTTACTGTGTTTCTAATTTAAGTCATTTAAAAGATTTTTCCGTCAAAATTTACCACATATTTTTGATGACGGAAATCAATTCAGAAGCCGATTCTGAACAAACTACTTTCAGGAATTGCGTTTATTCTGTTACACGTTGTATAAGAAAATAGGAAAAGAAAGAGGTAATAAGAAATATTAATATTGAATTTTTCGTAAATACATAGTTGAGAAGAATGTAAAAAAAAAGCATACGGGAATTTCATAATCATGGGAAGGCCTTAAAATGTTACTGTCATCAATTGGAAAACGCTGCAAAGGAGTCTGGTCTTCAGTTAGTGTATTAGCTTCAGCTTGCACTTGTGTATTTGATAATGGACTCTGTAATTAAACATGTCGGCTATCAATAAACGCAGTTACATGCAATAATACAATAACCCACGGACTTATCATCGAAATAAATTAACTTACGAGGGCGTGATTGTGATGCGAAGGCCCCGGTACATTAGTATTAGAGTCAGTCATACTATTTGGTGAAGCCTGTAAAAAATTAATGTTTCTCATATTCACGATTTGACTTTTGCCAACATTATATCAATAAAAACCAATAATACCTACCAAAATAGGCAAAAACATCGTTGGTATCGCTGAACTAAATAAACGGCGGCGTTGTTTCAAATATTTAAAACAATCGGGGGTGAAGTGCCTTGAACAAACAGCGCTGTTTTCTGTTGGAAACCAATTTTCCCTATTAACCTTATTTATCCACTTTTCTTTTAGTTCCGGAATCTTCGGAAATCTAAAATGAAACAACATGTACCTATGTCAAGCACACAGATGAAAAATAAAGTGAAAAATAGCTACACAAAACAAGAAATAGAACATTATCAAATTCAAGTCGGTTACAAGTTGATAGGTATTTTATTGCAGTATTTGAATTAAATAAATATTATTTTAATTTTACTATTTTCGATATCGACTTCAGCTATTAAAGGTAACAGCACTAATTTTTACGATAAAAATACAAAGGGAAAGAAAGGGATAGACGTATTAGAATTGCCTGATGAAAGAAGAAGACAGTTACAAAAGACATCAACGAGATACTCAAATTTTGTGCTCTTTCACCCAGCCACCATTTTAACTAGAACTCTGCGGTGGCTCATAATCTGATTAAATCAAACATAATTTTCTTTACTGTTTACTTACCGATGAAAAGTTATACCATCCTTTTTGTAATTCGATGTCCTTGAAGTTTTCCCACACCACATCACCGCGCATGAAGGCATTTTGATGCGTTAAAATTGCGTAAAATGTTGTACCTATTTTTAAAAATTTTGCGTGTACACAGGCCTAACAACTGGACACAACTAAAATGGTTACTAATACCGTAGCCTATATATAGGTGCAAATGCACAAATAGTTTTCGAGCGCGGGGGCACTGTATGCGCAGTCAAGTGGTTTTATAGTCTTTGTGTATACCTTACAGACTAACGTACATAATGATATAATACAAATTGTGTTAGTAAATAGAACCTTAAAACTATATTAGTAACACTTCACTTGTGCACTGTGCCACTAAGTTCATGTGGCACTTGCTCGTGGAAGCGACGATCCTAAAGTCCTCGTCCAAGACGAGGTGCTGATAACAAGAATGGTTGACTTTACGGCGCGACATAAGCAGTTACACTCTCGCTACCTACTTGGTCTTCTGACGCAAGTACTCAACGATGTCCTCCACCGTAGTGGTGTAGTGTAGGCGGGAGATGTACACCGGAGTGTTTGGCTTCGCGGCACGAATAGGCACTAGGCACGTTGGGCTCCGATGGAGCCGTACCGCAGCGGTGCTTATTGGTACGTTGACGGTGCTTCCTATTCAATACTGTCACAAAATGATCACCAACCTGTTACAGTGCCTTTTCAGGCACGCAGCGCTTAAACAGGCTTTTGTTAGGCGGAAACAAGGTATGCGCCTTCAACGGTTGGGACATGCCGATTTTGATGTATTCTTTCGGCATACTCAAATGAACTCAGACGCAACTTGATGCCCGGAATAGGAGGGTCCGTGCACTGGCTGACCGCAAATCGGATGCAACACCCTCGTTCGTTGGTAATGAGACTGTATATCCCACGGAAGTGTGCGGCATAGCTTCTTAAATGCTAACTAATAAACTAACCGTGAGGTATCGCGTCACGCCAACGTGGGGATGCACCGAGGTTTGGTTTCAGTGGACAAGGGCCTCACCCTCCCTGGCTAACGAGAACTGGCGCAAGCCTATAGTATTAGACACTAATGACTGCCCTGCATGGGTCCGATGTAGACTTCTTAGCATCCGTATCGTGGATTTGCTTCGGTGACCTCTTCGGCGAAACCGAAGGTTTTGTCTGTGCAATAATGGACGAAGCTATGATGGCGAACAACTACCGGAATTACATCGTGAAGGATGGCACGGTTGATATATGTCGGGCATGCCACTGTCCGGTAGAATCGATCCGACACATTATTTCTGGCTGTTCTCGTCTGTCTAACGGAGAACTTGCATAAACACAACCTCGTTGCCAGGATTATCCACCAGCAACTTGCTTTGAAGTACAACCTTGTGGAATCAGAAGTGCCATACTATAAGTATGCGCCTGACCCAGTTCTAGACAGTGGTAATATCACGTTGTGCTGGGATCGATCTGTCATCACTGACTGGACTATTGTTGTCAATAAGCCTGACATTGTGGAGATAGATCGATTGGAGCGTCACACAATGATGATCCAGAGAAAAATGAAAGCAGAGAAAGATAAGCAGTTCAAGTGTCTAGATCTGGCTCGCGAGGTTGTCGACATGTGGGATGTGAGTACAGCAGTCATTCTGCCGATAGCTGTGTCGGCCATTGGCTTAAAAGCCAAAGGCCTCGACCAACATCTGAGGACGCTTTCGCTTGATTCAGAAAGCAGAAATTCTGGACACGGCGCGTATTGTTAGTAAATTCCTCTCTCAAGAGCTGCTCCTGATGCCGGTGGGTGGACTACTTTTTTTAAATATTTTTTATAGGAATACTTAAAAATGTATTAAATGTGTATTAGAACAAATAAATGAAATAATTCAATAATATAAGATCATTTAGCTGACTTTGATTAATACCAAATAGTTTTTTTCACTATTGATTTGATTGTTTTTTTCATGTATTTATTTTTGAGGAGTGAGAACCTAGTTTTTTGCTATAGAACGATTTGGAAGACATTTGTTACAAAGTTAATTTTCAAACACTAGAATTTAATTGATTACCGTATCATAGTTTTATTGGGAAACCAAATTTAAAGTCCATAACAGAAAAAAGTTTCACAATATTTACGAGAATAAGACGATATTAAAGTATTATCATCATCACTTGCACCCTAAAAACCCGTAGAATAAAATGATAAGTAATGAGTGCAATATTTGATTCTGATCAGGCTGTACGGAGAATAAAATGATAATCGACATTATACAACTTAGACGATGACTGATTTTGACTAACTTCTTATTTTTATAATAATATCTCTATTTTAATAATTAGGCGTATTTCACTAAAACATTTCAAACACACAAAAAATAACCTCTTTTCAAAGCTAGGAATCATCAGTCTACGTCCAGTATTTAAGGAGCAATCGAAGAAAACATGTTTTTTATTTTTCCTGAAAAGTTGCGTTTTTGTAATTATCATTTTATTCTCCGGGGACGGCGACATATACACAGACAGACAGACATACAGACTAGCTGTTGCCCGCGTCCTTCGTTCATGTAAAATTATCATAAAAAAAAATGTTACTTACTTCCATTTTTCAATCGAATTTTGTTAGGCAATTACAAGGGTTTTAATTTTTTTTGCATGGAACCCTAACTATTTTTCTAAAATAAAAGTAGCCTGTGTTAGACCTTATAACATCACTTCAATTTTATTTATTTGTAGTATGGATAAATACAATGTTGAACAGCGCGGCGCAACTGCGGAGTCGTTAATCGATTAATGCACCCTTTCACCCACCTCCACCCTCATACCCATGTGCACACACAAGCACGCGACTGACTAATAACAGAGACTATTAATGTATTCAATGCAGTTTTTCTGTGCAGTGCATTTTTTTCAACTCAAAATACTAAAACACCTACGAATTATATGAACATGATAAAAATATCACTCAAATGTAGAAATTGGCCTGAGCAGAATTTAATTGCAGAATTTAAAAGTTTTATTTATTCACAACGTAGCAAATTATTTCTACGTTGTGAATAAATAAAACTTTTTCAACCGTCCATTAGTCCGCAATATCGCGATAACAAGAAATGCGATATAATCGATTCTTACACTCAAAGATAAGGGAAATTAATATTAATTGAATTAACCTGCTAGCTTTTTTTCGTACCTACCTACGTCAGTTTATTAAAATTTTGTATTATTTTGTAAATATTGTCTGACGGGGAGCATGCTGCTCAAGGTTATCGGCGTATCATAAGACCTTAACAAAAAGTTGAGTTAAACACCCTAACACCCGCGTTTGATTACAAAAAAGGATATTGGGTAAGGGTAATGGTATTCTGCGGAAGAAGGGCTTAGTTGGGTCACTGGTTGTCTCTATACTGTGATACTTGCGACTTTTACAACTTGATCATCATGAACGGTCTTTAATGGGAGATGCGATATGCCACCGAATGCCACGCATTCTGGGTTACAGGCAATGAGCATTTTATGTGTTTGTTAGGTAAGTGGATGCGTTTTAGAATTGGGATCATTGTAGTCAAGTCAAGAAAAAAGAAATATTTATAAGGAAGGATCTCTAAAATAATCTATTTAAACTCCTGCACTAATATTATAAAGAGTTTAGTTTGTTAGTTTGGATGTAGGAGGTAACCTCTTAAAACTAGTCATCCGATTTAAAAATCTCATCTTTAACTGATGTAAAGCCACACTATTTTTTAGTCACAAATTGTGTTTTCCAAAAGGAAAAAGTCGCGGGTTAAAGCTAGTGATAGATAGAATCGGTCAGTGTACTTTTTCAAGCCTTAACAATTTCATTGTTACCTATATCGAAAGGGGAACGACTGGAGCAACTATAAAGAGCGGCTTGTACTCGAACAGTTGCGAACTGCGTTTCCTTTCTCGCAACAAAACGGGAGGGTACAGTGCCATGCCTCCCGTCGCAACCATTAATGAATTCATACAGACTAACCTGGCGCATGGGAAAAACGGTGGTATGGTTTGACCTCTACAATTTACTCTTAATGCGGTTTACCTGGACGTGTAATGTTTGGTAATAGGGCCCTCCCCTTCACAATCTAGAGCATCTGCTTCTTAGCATCTCATATCACCAGTTATGTTTAAGTCCCATGTAATAAAAAGTGAGCGTATTGTCATCAACCGGGCACGAATCCAGTCTCCGTGGCTGCTACTTAATAATGAAATTCCTGATGGGAAAACCCATTAACACTTTACCCGAGAATTGAACTCAAGACCTCATGCTCAGCAGTCGCGCTTGCGACCACTTTTTTTTTTTTTGTTTCCGGGTTGGAAAATCTACACGGATGTCCACCCCGGTGTTCCCTTCCCACACTTGCACCGGGGATCATGGGAACTAGTGCGCCTTCCACGATCCCTGGCTAGTACCGGCCCGCTTCCGCAGGCCTTCTCAAGTCTGCGGGGGCAGTGAGGTGTCCTCCCCCCGGTACGCCAATAGTGGGGCGCGCGGAACACTACGCGCCACCGCCTCGGGTCCAGTTACATATATGGGGGGGGGGGCGGCAGACGTCCCCAAGTCCACCGTCCCTCTGGACCTGTTTAGAGGGGCTGGAAGAGGGCGTTGTCCGCCCGCCGCCGGATCGGGAGAGTGGTCTCAATCTCCCTCAACCTCTCCGCAGCCTCCTTCTGTGAGATGACCGTTTCACAGAAGGAGATCACCGCATCCCACGACTCTGTGCTCCCGATCATCGCGCGAGCGACGGCCGGCAGCGACAGGTCGGTTCCCACTACTGTCACGAGGGCACGGCGCGGCTCCTCCCATGCGGCACACTCTGCCAGCGTAGCCGCGCCGTGTCCTCCAGACAATGGACGCAGTGATGACACCGAGCGTCCGGCTCCCTGTTTATGCGACACAGGTACTTCCCGAAACAACCATGCCCCGAGAACACCTGCGTCGCCCGAAACGACAGCGAGCCGTGCCTCCTTTCGAGCCATTCCTCGAGCATTGGTCGGATCGCCTCGATGGTAGCGGTGCCGGTGGTAGGTCGCAAAAGCCTGTTCCGCCACTCCACCACCAGGACCTCGCGGAACTGAGACCGACGCAGTTCGATCTCTCCCTGCATAGGCTAACGATGTAGTCAAGTCATAATTCGTTAATTAGTTTGTAAATAATCACATTCCTACAGAAATGCCTACGATTATTGATTCGGCATATGTATTACTAATCTATTATTTACTATCTATTTTTTCTATTATTAAATAATAGAAAAACCGCTGCAGTAAAAAGTTACTAAATAATAAAATACACGTTTCTATAATTTCAACGACGAAGTGTAATCAATAACAAAAGTGTTACACACAGCGTTACATTGACGGAATACTAATTGATTTAGTTTAGCCACTTAAACACTTACAAGATACACATCTACCTAGTGACCGATTGATAGATGGCATTAGCGTTATGTCTTAATAGAATTTATTGTACAATCAATTTAATGTTAAGCGTGCTCAATTGTCTATGTTTGGACGAATTTAGTTGTAACATGTTTGTTTTATAGTTAAATGGTAATTGTTATTGCAAAGAGGCATTTTACGAATAAGTACATGTGAGCTTTTTAATTTCGGGCACACAGCGCGAAATTAAAAGAAAGGTGCCAAAATCAATTATTAATGTTTAATTTTCTTAAAGGCATTGACCGAATTAATTTGTTTTTGTATTTGATTTGCGGAACTGGAAGCGGTGTCCTCGATAGAATTTCACACCGGCATGGCGGCAAAACTAACGATCTTACATACAAACCCCCATCTGCTATTTAATCCCTTTCTTTCCCTTGTGCTCACTCTTGTTATAAATGGAACTCTTGAGCAAAATTAAATTCTTCTAGAATTCTGTCATACAATTAATGACTTTATGATCTCACTGACTCTACGTTTGATTTTCAGATTTGACAAGTAAAATTAATTTAAGATGTCGTTATTTCCAAGGACAGTTTGTGAAACACTTTTCCACTGAAGTGTCCTCATGTCACACTGGTACAGTAGTTGACAGTGATACTCTTGACATTACACATCTAGGGATAACGAGATGAACTGATCTTCGCACGAAACTCATTGAGGCATTTTTTTTCTATAATTGGTTCGTGGGTGTTATAATGTCAGAAATGTCGAATTGTGCTATAAAGGAGATGGCCAGTTTTGGGCCAAAGTATGTACAGAAACGATATGTATATTAAAAAAGACTAGATTTTTTACTGATTAAAAATAACATGTAACAATAATAACTTTCTACCGGAATGAGCTAAAAATTATAATTTGAAAAATGGTTTTAAATTGAATGTAGTTCTAAAACTAGCTCCGTAAACAAGCTGTCAGGTCATTTAAAAAGTCAGGTCAGGTTCGTTCTAAAACTAGTAGTTCTAAAGAAGTTACTAAAAAAACGATATCTATTTTGTTTTAGCATTGGTCATGAACATTATAATCATATAAAAGAAAAAAGGACATTTGATGAAATTATTGTTGTTTAAGTAATAGTTATTTATTTATTTAACAATAACATCGTTCAAAATCGTGTATCGGTTAACTGTTTCAAAACGAAAAAATATCGATGTTTGTCAAAATGTCAATGTCACGTCACTCCCGTCAAGTCCCGTCATTCGTTTTCGTACTCGTGCGGATGTGCTTATTATTCGATTTCTGCTATTTTTCTGACGACTTTGGATTGATTTTACGGACTTGGACACCGATTGCTTATTGACTGGATAATGGTGAATTGCGTGAGTTGTGGTATCCCTACTGACCGTAGCAACGCTACTGGAAGTGTGCCTTTACATGATGAAGCAGTTCTTTCCATAATAAGGGCAAGGACTGTCGTCAAACAGTGGCAAGGTACCAAAATACCATCACACCTCCAGCACCATTCCTGTATGATATATTAATTGAGTATGAAAATGAAGATGAATAAAATATTGAAAAAATAACTTGTGTTTATTTTACCTACCTAATTCCTTTTTGTGCTATGCAATAATATGTTAATAGTAACACATATGTTTACAAACAATTAAATCAATGTGTTTATTTGATTATGGTATTTACAATTATACATTTTGGCGTTTTATAGGTACAATTCTTACCATCTGCCGCATAACCTAACCTAGTGACCCAAAAACTTATTTTCTTCCTAATTCCCATAGAATTTTTAAAAAAATCTTTCTGATATGAATATGTTTGTGTTTTATCTATTAAATAATACATAAATGATTACTGTTCATATTTGGCCCAACGATGTATGGATTTCTGGCGATCTCCTTTGACAAGAAGAGCACTTGGATACTTGGCTGAAGTTTGGGGGCTAGGATTGCCAAATAGTATTTTTGATGCATTCAGTAATATAACTAGACAAAACATAACATTACGCACGCAAAATACGCGCATTGGACCTGGAGTTGCGGACACCAGCCCATTATATAATACAAAATGACATTATATCACGCCTGTTTTTTATCCTAAGGGTTAGGCAGAGGTGACCCACCCCACATTTCGCCAGTTATGTTTAAGTCCCATGTAATAGGGGGCGTTCCTATTTCATCAACCGGGCAAGTGTCAAATCCCTGATGCAAAAAGCCAATATCAAACCCGACCCAAGAATCGAACCCAGGATCACATGTTCCGCAGTCGTGCTTTCGACCACTAGATCAACGAGCCATTGAAGTATTTTTCTATAATTGGTGCGTGGGTGTTAAAATGTCAAGAATGTCAGATTGTGATATAGATTTGACAAGAAGAGCACTTGGACACTTGGCCCAAGTAACCAGGGGGCTAGGCTTGCTTAACAGTTTTATTGATGTAACACAAGAAGGTTTAAATACTAAAGGACTTGACCGCATTCAATATGGGTAGTACAAAAAACGAACAAGCAAAATTGGGGTCTTTTGACTCTTTTGGTGAATCAACATAATTGCTAATAGTTTTCAACGAATTAGTTCTGATTCGCCACACCGCAGTTTAGCAAGTTCAAGTTATTAGTGGGTGGAAATACCTGAGGTTTTCATGAGTTGTTATTGATACAAGTAATTAAGTGAGTCATAAGTAAATGATACATTTGCAAAAAATATATAAATAACTCATAAGAACCTTTGGTGTAAGCTTTTAGCGTCGTCGTGTTCATTTTTTTTAGTGTAAAAAAGTCAGTTAGTCTAACCATTTGGAAGATAGATTTTAAGGATATAATAAAGTATATCAAATATAGAGTTCGTTAAGTTTCAATAAATTCAAATACTTAAGTGTTACATTCTTTCAGAAGTTCAGGATCCCGTGGATGTAAAGATGACACGATAGTGACGAGAAACAAAAGCAGACATATTTATTGAACATAAAAACGGTGTATGGATTGTGTGAAGAAAGATATGAAATAAAAAGGTGTAAATGATAGCGTGACGGTTGACAGAGGAGTATTGAAGAAAAAAAAAACTGGCCAAGTGCGAGTCGGACTCGCGCACGAAGGGGTACCATTATCTATAAAAACGGCAAAAAAATCATATTTGTTGTATGGGAGCCTCCTTAATATTTTTTTTTAATTTTTAGTATTTGTTGTTATAGCGGCAATAGTAATACATCATTTGTGAAAATTTCAGCTTTCTAGCTATCACGGTTTATGAGAGCCTGGACACAGACAGACAGCGAAGTCTTAGTAATAGGGTCCCGTTTTACCCTTTGGGTACGGAACCCTAAAAACGTTTTGTGCCAACATGGGACATGGGCAGGAATATGATCTTGATGATTATCATGATGATGATCATGATGATAGAACATGAAACATTAAATATTTACGAATAGGAAACAGATTCTCTTGTTTGAATAAAAGGTCTGCTGGCGTTACCAAATCAGAAATAATGAGATGACTATTCACAAATCTGTTTTTATTTGTCCCAATTATCACAGTTAATATAAGGTAGCAGACACACATGCAAAAACCCCGGTTTTCCTGATTCAAAGAATAAGGTATCACTCACATAATATGGATGGATGCCTTAACTATTTCGTATTCAGTAACCATATACTGTATAAATGCAAGCTCTTTAAAATCTACTCAAATTTGATTAATTAAGTGATTCTAAGCAGTGTATAGAACCACTTAATTAAACTTGACTAGTTTTCGCTTGTGGCTTCACCCGCGTGACGGTCAGAAATTCTCACAAAGGAATAGACTACCGGGATAGAAATCCTATGGCCTAAATCAGGTCATGGTTTACCTGTGTGCCATTTCATCAAAACCCATTCAGCCTGCAAGGCATAAATATGTTACAGATAACAAACACTTAGTTATTATTACACGACTGCCCAAAAAAGGAGTGTTATGTTTTCAGGGTTCATGTATGTATGTATGTTTGTAAGTTTCTTTATTTCACCATAACTTCCAAACGGCTTACTCGATTTTAGTCGGGGGACCGTTCCTTGGAATAGTTCTCTAGTTACAGGTCCCCCGACTTCGACGAAAACATTAGTTTTCAGTTTTCCACTTTTGGGCACAATGGCGTTTTAATTGCACAGTAAATATTATAATTTATTTAGTACCTATCTTGTGGTCATTCAACACTAAAATTATGTAACTTGTTTTAAATTTTTTAGTTCACTTTTTGATATGATAGGGGTGTTTTTTATTTATTTGTTTTTTTTTTTGCATTTATTATGCATGGCGCCACTAAAGATAGGATAGCTTTGGACCCGCTACCAAAACTATCCTATCTTTCAACCAACCACACATTCACAAAATTTCATTAAAATCGGTTGTGTGGTTTTGGAAATTAGCGTGTACGAAGGACGAACACGTGATATTTTCTTATTAAGAATATTAAGATGGACTGCTTCGTTGGTCTAGTGGTCGCAAGCCCGACTGCTGAGTATGAGGTCCTGGGTTCGATTCGCAGGTCGGGCAGTGTTATTGGGTTTTTCCATCAGGAATTCTCAGTAGCAGCTACAGAGCCAAGATTTGTGCCCGGTTGATGGGAATTGGCTCGCTATAACTGACGAAATGTGGCTAACCCTTTGGGGTTAGAGGCGTGATGTTATGTTAAGATTAATATAGAAATATGGATCGAACCAGTACCTAAATCATATGTTTAGAATCACTTAATTAATCAAACTATTATTTATTAATTTCCTCAAACTCCCACGCATCGCCATAAAATAATGTGGTCGGCCTTTTTACTGGTATGACGACCATGTTTGGCAATATCATGCTCTATGACAATGTGTTTACAATAATGACGTGGAGTCGCCTACAAATATAGGCTTAAGTTGTAAGAAAGGAGACCAATGACCAGTAAATTGTTAGATTCGTAGTACTGACCTTTATTACCAAAACCGAGGGGCGAACGGTCTATAACAAGATAGTCTTCTGACTACATACATATATAACATCACCCCTGTTATCCCCGAAGAGTTCTGCAGACGTGTGCCTAATAGTACACCAACATTGCTATAAATCGGGCACAGATCCAGACTCCAAATTAGCTGCAGAGTGGTTCTGGACTGTACATTGTTTTTTTTTTGTATTACAAAATGCCTGCTCTTGACCTCGATCACGTCTGGTGCAAAGCGATGGATGAGGTCTATGATGAAACGAGCGTGCCCAGAAGATGCCTGTTCACTCTTGCTTTGAAGGCAGACGAGACGGGTTATATGTGGGAGGGAACACAGATGCCGGCAGAGAGTTCCACACTTTGGCTGTGCGCATAATAAACGTGGAGGAGAAGCGCCGAGTACGACTCATCAGGATATCAACCAAGTGTGGATGGTACGCCGCAGTACGTCTGCTAGTCCGGTGGTAAAAGGGTGATGGTGGGATCAGAGCGTGGAGCTCCTGCGCACACTCTCCGAAGTACAGTCTGTAGAAGACCGACAAGCAGGCGACATTACGCCGATGAGCTAGGCTGTGAAGCGTAGCTACCAAAGACTCGTCGCCTATGAGCCTTTTAGCTCTGCGTTCCACCGAATCAAGTGCAACAAGCTGGTATTGTGAGGCAACCGGCATGTCCTAGATGCATGCGGTATGCGGCCCTCACTGGGCTGGATAGATTATCCTTGTGTATGGGCCAATTATCTTTATGTAAATCAAACTTACCTAATTTTCATAATATTTTAAGTACAAGTTCCTTTCGATATGAAACTTTTTTAACTAATTGAGTTGTTACAGATTCGACACTGTCAATGTTTTTATGTACTGAAAAGATTTATAGATCACAACTAGCAAGTTACGTTGTAAGCACTATTCTTTCCTTCACCATTAATAATCTTGTACCTAAGTGTTAGTATTGTCTCCTGTCAATCACATTTAGTGATATTGTTCTATTTGATGAATAGTATTGTTTCAAAGACGCGCCAAGTGATACCTGTCACTACTAAAACACGATCGTGATATTTAAACTTAACAAATTAACACTGAACGATATTTCGACACTTTATGCTTTGTTGAAAAGAGTTAAAACAAAAGCTATCTGGTTCTTCCCACGCTGCAGTTCTATAAAAGTAGATTATAAGTACTTGAAGATACTTTTTAAGTTAGTCACATGACTATGACAAGCATGATATTTGTCATCATTCGACTAATTCTTTTGCAGAACTATGACTGGTTAACCCAACCTGGTTATTATTAGCCAGGGTGATTCGTAATTGGATTCAACTTGAAATCGGTGTTACTACTGATACTAGGCATAATTTTTGCAACAATATAGATTCCAATTTGGGGTCCAAACAGGGCTGTTTAGGAGAAATCGAAATTCAAAGTTTTTTTTAGTCTAGTGTGCATGTGTTGGAATTTCAAGGAATGCACCCAATTACTGATCACCCTGTATACGATATTTGTCATAAGATTTCTGGTTTCTTTAAACTAAAATGGCTAAGCAAATATCAGTTTGTTTTTTGGCTATTAGCTAAGTAGGTACCGTCAAATTATCAGGACAAATGCGAATATACGTAAGCTAAGTAAAACATAAGCAGCAGATTATTCTATGACCTGCGATATAGCGTCTATGAATTTGTCAGCGATTTCGCCCAATCAATTGTATACAAAGCAATGACCTCTGCCCTCCTCAGTTAAAAAACTGCTACGGATGTCCGCCAATACCCCAAATTCACTAAACAATAAATGTCTAGCCTGCCCAGACAACAAAACCTTTCCATTCGTCATAGTTTGGCAACCAGAACCTAAGTTTAGATTTATAACAATTACACAACTTGATCCAAATATTGTGTAACGAGAACAAAAGTGATAACATCTTTAGAAATCTCTGGTCCATCGATTACCGTACCGGGATCGAGATCATTATCGAGTATTGTATCGAATAGAGGAACATCGATTAGTCGGATGTTATGTAGATTAGTGATGTGATTGTTTGTGGGCAATGAACTACCATTATTTGTATTATGCTTTATTCGAATTTTCTGCATTTTGTTTTTGTATTCGGAGGACACAGAGGTTCGTCTACATTTATTCGAAATTTAATATCGCCTCGCCTCTGCTTCGTTGTTCTAGTGGCCGCACGCGCAACTGCTGAGCATGAGGACCTGCGTTCCAATCCCAGATCGGGCAAAGTGTTATTGGATTTTTCCATCAGATATTCCTCAGTAGCAGCAACCGAGTCTGGATTTGTGCCCGGTTGATGGCAATAGGTTCTTCCCCTACTACATGGGACTTAAACATAGCTGGCGAAATGAGGGTCTACTGTTAGGTATACCTCTGCCTAACCTGTCGGGGATTACAGGCGTGATGTTATGCTATGTTAATATCTACAGTTTATAAGAATTTCCAATCATTAATGGAAAAGATGCGCTGCATCAACCAGTAGATATATCGTAACAGCGACACGAAGAAGACGAATAACTTATGACATATACGGTACCTCTCTCTTCCTCAGAATCCCTTTAAAGCAGTAACCCTGAGAGGCTCTCCAAAACTAAAAATGCCAGATCAATATCAATTAACAGGCCGATGGTACATATGATAAGGAAATTAATGATATATGTGATTGTTTGGAGGTTATATTGCTCTGCATTACTTATCTTAACATCCGTTGTGATTGTTGGTGATTAGCACACTGGGAGCCTTCAACACTATTTCAGAGCACATAGGTATCAAGATTGTTATCGAGTAAATATTCGGATGTTGAAGATGAATGATTAAGTAGCAATGGTTTGGAAACTAAGAACTGTATCAGAAGTATTAGTGTCCAATCTTATTTTTAATCTAGAATGTTCATTTAAGTATCGGCGAAAAGATTCGCGACTGCAACTTAAAAATCATTTTAAATATTTAGATTAAAGACCTTTCCGACACTCAGTGTGCATATACGATGCTCTCGACCAGACCACGGCCCACATGCTGGGAAGTCCAATGCCTCCATGCATCAGCTTTTGCTGTTTTATATTCTTCTTCCTCGTCTTGTCGATGTTGAGTTTACGTGTGGCATTCATTACAGGCCTTGCTACTGATGTGACGTCGCGGTTAACGTGGCCAGCTACTGCAGCCATAGATAAGACGAATCATCGATATGAAAAAGGAAAAAGAAGACCTATTTTAAAGACTTTAAAGTCTATCGCTTTTGTAAGCAAGGTTTGACTTGCATCATAATTCCATAAAGAAGGAGTACGCATGCTAAACGCTCCATTGTATTTTCGTGATTTTCACGATGAAAATCCACTCTCTATACTCAATCGAATATTAATGTTATATACATGAACAATTATTAACAGTAGGCCACATATTACTGGCAACACTTTGACCATGAGTTGGTCTAGCGTAATACGGAGCTTCAATATAATAAGAGACTAACTTACACTGGTTGTCTTCCACTGACGTGTTTCCTACCGTACTCCATCAAATGGAATCACTGTATCACACACGTTCTCAATACAAATTGAACTGAGTTCTAAGAATAAGAACAGATCATTTTAGATAATGCAATATTAATCTTAGTTGAATCTGGATCAAGATAATCACTTCTTAAACTAGTATTTTATCGTTAATTCAGATTCTGTGGAGAGGAATGCTTTGCTCCGGTTTTGAGTGATTGTTCGCTGTCTACAAATTGAATTGCTTTATATTGCTTAATGTGAAGCTCTTGCGTACAGCTTCGGTACTATAAAGAATCATCGAAGGTGATAAAGTAAGTGCCTAAATGCGACAGTTTATTTCTATCATTTTACTAAATATTATCAGAAAGCCTAGACAAAGTGTTATGTTTGATGACGGGAAAATAAAATATGTAGTCATGGTATTAACAAAAGCTCATGTCAAACCTGTTACCACAAACCAAATACATACAAACCAAATACATGACGCATTGAAAGCGATGGCCATTTACCCAAATCTTCCGGTACCTATCAGTATAATTTTCCTTATCAAAATACTAATACTTAACAGGAAACACTAAAATAAGGAAAAATTATAGAGAAATCATTTAGGTTCCCCAAAATGTTATTTCGTTGGTTTTTAGGGTTCCGTACCCAAAGGGTAAAACGGGACCCTATTACTAAGACTCCGCTGTCTGTCTTCAGGCTGTATCTCATAAACCGTGATAGCTAGAAAGCTGAAATTTTCACAAATGATGTATTACTATTGCCGCTATAACAACAAATATTAAAAATTAAAAAAAAAATTAAGGGGGGCTCCCATACAACAGATATTATTTTTTTGCCGTTTTTATAGATAATGGTACGGAACCCTTCGTGCGCGAGTCCGACTCGCACTTGGCCGGTTTTTTTGACTACATAACCAACATAACATCACGCCTGTAATCCCCGAAGGGTCAGGCAGAGCTGTACCTAATAGTACACCCATTTCACCGGTTGTGTTTGAGTTCCATGTAATAGGGGGCGAGTCTATTGCCATCAATCAGCCACAAATTCAGACTCCGTGGCTGCTATTAAGAAATTTCAGCTGGAAAAACCCAATAACAATTTGCCCGGGAATTGAACCAGGACATCAATGCTCAGCAGTCCCCATTGTGACCACCACACCAACGACGAGTTTTTTTAGTATTGAAATATAATTATGTAAGTAGCAGTTAATTTTAGTCTTAATTTGGGCATGCAAAAAAGTAATTTTGAACCTTACCTCGAATGCTCTTCATACCTTTGATTAATCCATAGAATTGACCCAAGTGACATAAGAGCCGTTTCATTTAAGTCAAAAAATTCTCATAAATAACTACTCATCTGTCTTAATTAACCTTTACAAATTGCGTTATGATCATTACGTAACCTAAAAGAAACAAATTTACTTTTATCTTATTCGAAACATTATCGATCAGTTTGTAATCCATTAACTGTAATAATTAATGGCGTATTTACAAATCGATCCCCAAATAACTTCATGTTCTACAAATACTAATCGATAAGCTAATAATGGGTGTAAAAGTACCCTTAACGAAGCCGAAAGGCTGTTGTTCTTCCTGTCATAGCGATCATTTTTTTGTTCTAGATCATACCTGGGAACCCTCTAGTTACGGCGCGGAGATATGAGGGGTCAAATTCTCAACTTTTTTAAAGTTTTTTTTATTAAGTATTGCAATGTTAATTATCTTTAGTTAAAATATCTCCATGACCTCCGTACTATTCAATGCATCCATCAGCACAATGGTTTGAGTGCGTTACGTTGAGTCCTACCGTAAAACGTGATTTTTCACCCCATAAAAAACGTCGTTTCCCAGCAATAATTTTTGCGTAGAGTTATTTAGTTTAATGTTCAGAATGCTTGATTTACGGCTACTTGTATACTTACTGGTCGCCTTTTTGGCGTACCCTAGTCTAGCTACAGTGACCAGTTCTAACCTATCCACAGCCGCGGTGCCCACTTACTTACTGTATCGAGGAATCAAAACAAACAGTGGACATGGTGAATATCCCGTTTCTAGTGTTAATGTTATTGTACTCAACTTTAACGATAGGCATAGATACTTTTTAAAAAGACCAAGAAGTTTAAGGAAAATCACTAAGTAATAAAGCCGATCAACATTAGAAGACTTATTTCATTAACAAATCAAATCATCTGTCAAACCATTTCTCAACTCTATTCAGCTGGATGGATACCAGAAGGACATGGAGCGACTGGCTATCTGACCTTCACATCCCAGTGACTGGGTAATACGAAACCTCTTGGAATACGAGAAGACTGGAAGTCTGACTTTTAATCCTCGGACTACCTCTAACGACTGTCAAAGAACTACAAATGGCAGGGTAAAAAGACTATCCTCATTAAAAGCTCAAAAAGTTATTGCAGGATTCATTAATTATTCCCTTACCGGTTAATAGTTTCTGATAGAATTTAGTTCAGTACACGCCCTATTGGTGATAGGTAAGTCAAGGATGCTGTACGTTCTCTAACGCAACCGATGCGCAGACGCAAGCTCTACATCGCTTATTTAGTTAGGATTACAAATAGTTTTGATATCGACCTTCTTGAATTTAAATAAAAAGCTTCGGGTTCGACTTGCTATTTTTTAAATTATTTGTCTATTTATATACAAAACAGCTTTAATAATAATAATAATATACCATTTATTTCAGCTTTGTTGTATTAGTGATCTTTACAATCAAAAGGTCAACTAGAGTTAACACTATTTTCCTTCTTTAATTGCGAATGATCGACATATTATTGGGATGTCACTCTGCAGGCAAAATATGATGACCCAACAATTTGTACCTCTCAGTGGTTAAGAGTGAAAATATGACCCTAGATAATACAGATCTTAAAATTCTAAACGAATCCAGTCCATTTACAGTCCTTCGACATCAATTCACCATAAAAACTTCTGAAAACAAAGAAAAATATCTTTACTTTCTTCTTTATAAAAGATCAGTCAAACACTGACTAATTAACTAACAACTTGTATGTGTGATGTTAATACAAACTGCAGTCTGGCTGCGGACACCAGATACTAAAAATTACTCAAAGTATTACATCATCTGCCTAGCCTTTTCCCAACTATGTCGGATTCCATTCTAACCGAATGCAGCTGAATACCAGTATTTTGACATGGAGCGACTGCCTATCTAACCTCCACAACCCAGTTAATACTGGGTAATACGATACCTACCCTTCAGTATGACTGGTTGTCAGACTTTCGGGCCACTGAATACCAATAACAACTGTCAAAGATCTACAAATGACAGGACCAACGGCTTAGCGTGTTTTTACTCTAAATATAAAATTTTATTTAAAATACACACGAAACAAACACAATTTTCATTGATCCGCAGTTTTCCTCTACTAAAAGCCAATCAAGCTGACCTGCCAGTAGATACTATCATTATAATTATTGCACTCAACCTGCCCTTGGCACTACTTTGCATATAATTGATTTGACGTGGCTCAGTTTGTGATTGCCTTCATCGCGACGACAGCGCCAGAATGGTTTTTGGAGTATAATATTACTGCTCGTTCAGAGGAGTATTGTTGATTTTAATTTGAATGGGCAATTAACGCTTTGTTGATTTAGCTGATTTTTAATAATACCGAGTAAATGTATTCTATGTTCTAATTGAGGTCGAGACAGTTCCGTTCAGCCATGAAAGACAAACATCATCTGTCCTGTCCATCATGTGTCTGGTGGCCTTTTTGCAACTTAGTTGGGTTCGGTTGCTGATATTGAGGGTAGTAGAAACTATATTTTTCCAACTCCTCCGCTATTCCTTTCTGATTAATTTCATTGCGGGATCCAAGACAGTTAAATTATTTTTCTGGGACTTCGTCGAGCTTCATTACATTGTCCCGGAGCTTTTCTAGTGGTCGCCACTGTTAATTCTAGCTTTCAGGTGTGGTTTGGGAGTAGTGTGGCGGACTTGTCCCAAAAAAAAACCATTCATCATTCTATAGTATTTAATATTACACTGATAAAGATACACAGCCTATCTAAAATAGAGAGGCTTTGTAATTACTAGAACGTAAACATGTCACTCAAACGAAGTATGTTTATTTATTTCGTTATTCTTCTGTAGTGAGTTCACTTAACAAAACATTTACAAGGAACATAAAATCTATGACCTTTCCATGACGGTACTGAACATGAAAATAGAAAAAAGGTAACCATTAAAATAATTACATTTTAATGCCATTTACATAAACAAATGACGTTATTAATAATTATAATTAATGGATTAAATTAAATGGATCAAGTGGTTCACAAGATCGCACGCTTGCTTGGCATCCCAGTTTCAATCAGCCTTAGAGTCAGGGTCGCTGCCCCAGTTCTTGACGACAGGAATTACCCACCTGCTCCATAAATCAGGTAGTACTGCGGAGCCCAAAAATTATAGACCAATCACTTGTCTACCAACGGTCTATAAAGTTCTTACATCCATTTTGAGAGCTAAAATCAATCAACATATTGAGACTAATTCTATCATGTCTGCCTCTCAGAATGGATGTAGGAACGGGTCCCGCGGTACTAAGGAGCTGCTCCTCATTGATATAGCCATTAGCCAACAGGTTCGCCGCTCCCGAAAGGATCTGTCGACATGTTGGATAGACTATAAGAAGGCCTATGATTCGGTGCCTCATACATGGCTCATGAGGGTGCTACAGTTGTATAAAATTGATGCAACTCTGCGCACCTTCCTGATGTCATGTATGGGGCAATGGAGGACAGTCCTTCGCTATCCAGGATGTCGGCAAATCCAGGGGAATAGCGAACCGATAAGGATAGAGCGAGGTATATTTCAGGGCGATAGTTTGAGTCCACTTTGGTTCTGCTTGGCCTTGAATCCTCTTAGCACGCTGCTGGAGGATTCAGGTCTAGGCTACCGGTTGAGGAGAGGTGGTCAAGTTATATCTCACCTCCTTTACATGGATGACCTGAAACTCTTTGCCCCCAACGATTTGCAACTGATGGAGCTACTGAAGGTAACTGAAACTTTCAGTAGCGCCATCAGGATGGAATTCGGTGTGGACAAATGTGCGGTCATGCATGTAAAGCGAGGGGAGATTGTGGAATCTGTGGGAACCCAGCTCTCGGATTCCATAAATCTTAGATCCCTCTCAGTAACCGAAACCTATAAGTATTTGGGTATGTCGGAAGCGTTGGGCATCAATGTTGCTGACATGAAGCATTCGTTGAAGGAGCGCTTCTTTGGCCGCCTGAAAAAAGTATTTAATAGTCTTTTATCAGGCGGAAATAAGGTGCGTGCCTTCAACGGTTGGGTCATGCCGGTTTTGATGTACTCTTTCGGCATACTCAAATGGACTCAAACAGAACTAGACGCCCTAGATAGGAGGGTCCGTACATTGTTGACGGCATATCGAATGCATCACCCGCGTTCTTCGGTTATGAGACTGTATATCCCGCGGAGGTGTGGGGGTCGAGGCTTTTTAAACGCTAAGACTCTCCACAATCGCGAGATATGCAGTCTCAGGGAATATTTCCTAGAAACCGACGTGGGGATGCATCGAGATGTGGTCGCGGTGGACAAGGGCCTCACCCCGCTCTCCTTGGCTAAAGAGAACTGGCGCAAACCTGTAGTACTTGATACCAACGACCGCAGGGAGGTATGGCAGAGTAAGGAGCTTCACGGACGCTTTTTCCGGGCCCTGCATGGACCCGATGTAGACCTATCAGCGTCCGTAGCCTGGCTACGTTCCGGGGACCTCTTCGGGGAAACTGAAGGTTTTGTCTGTGCAATTATGGATGAAGTTATGATGACGAATAACTACCGGAGATTTATTGTGAAGGACGGCACGGTTGACATATGTCGGGCATGCCACCGTCCAGGCGAATCAATCCGTCACATTATCTCCGGGTGTTCTCGTCTGGCTAACGGAGAGTACTTGCATAGACACAACCTTGTAGCCAGGATTATTCATCAGCAACTTGCTCTAAAATACAATCTTGTTGAATCGGAAGTTCCGTACTATAGGTATGTGCCCGACCCAGTTCTCGAAAATGGCAATATCACACTGTACTGGGATCAATCCATCATCACTGACTGGACTATTGTAGCCAATAAGCCTGATATAGTGGTGATGGATCGATCAGAGCGGCGCGCAATGATTGTTGACATTACGGTCCCGCATGACGAGAACCTCGTGAAAGCCGAGAAAGACAAGCAAATCAAGTATCTTGACTTGGCTCGCGAGGTTGTCCACATGTGGGATGTGGACTCAGCGATCATTGTGCCGATAGTCGTGTCAGCCCATGGCTTAATTGCCAAGAGCCTCGACCAACATCTCAGGAGGCTCTCGTTAGGCAGCTGGATCAAGGGCTTGATTCAGAAAGCGGTACTTCTGGACACGGCTCGTATTGTTAGGAGGTTCCTCTCTCTGGAGCCCTGACTGCCGGTAGCTTGGACCCTGTTCCCGATACCGGTGGGCTACTATTTTTTATATTTTTAAATGTTTTTTTTTATATTGTTTTATATTAAAATATTTAAAAATGTAATTGATATGTAAGAAAATAAATAAAGGATTATAATTAATAACAGTGTCCAGCTGCGCGCGCGCACAGCATCCGGAAAACGTAGTAATTGTCACAATGATGGCTGAAGAATGCTCACAATACAAGCCATTTGTAGATCCGTGAGAAAAACTTACGAGGAATCATAAATGTTATCATTTTATGATCCAATTCTGAATCATAGTTGCGAAATGTCAAATAAAATGTAGACAATCTTGCAAAGGCTGTGGATATCGGAAAATGCGATAGAGTATGTCAACAAAACAGGCCTCCTGTTTTCTCAAACAACTTCATTCTCCTGATGAATATTCGGATTTATTTCGGATCGACAGAGACTGACTGACTGACTTTCCTGTCGTACTTCTTTCTTTATTACTCATCAACTCAGTAGTCATCCCTGCTCTTGCCACATCATCTTTCACACAGTTCATCCACCGTTTCTTTCCTGTTTACTCAAATAACTCTCTGAAAAAGATTAACAGCCATCGCCAGCGATTCATTATTAACTTAACATGCGTATATGAAAAAAGATGAAATTCTTCAGAGTCGACATCAAATTTCCTTTAAAACGAAACGTTTTATGGAGGTAGAAAATTACAATCTACGGTTCAAGCATCAATATTTTCATTCAACCTAGCCGACCATCATTCGACCATCTATAATGTACCAGCAAATAACAATTTCATTTAATTTGCCTATATTCAGCAGATTTAACGACTTTGACGACAATTGATTGTTTTCGCTTTTTTGAAGACTCGTTGCGGATCCACTCATCACCAGTAATAATGATGACTTTCCTTAATAAAAACATATAAAGGTGGCCAAAGAGCAGCTAAAAATATTTAATTGTAAAAATTTATCAGTTATGAATTAAATTTTTATTTCTGTATTATTAAAGTTTTTATTGAGCATTTCGTCCGATTTGCCCGTTACAAGAATACGATACGACGAGCATAATAAACTTTTACGAGGTGTCATCACTTTTATTATGAATGTCGGATACATCTTCGAAATATATTAATATTTTTTGTGTATTATTGTAGCGTTGTAGGTGCAAACTGAGGTCTATTATCCCCGTATATTTACAAACTTTACGATTTGATAAGATGTAATAAGAATTGGATAAAACAGCCTTTTGATGATTTTCCATTTTTACGACTCGACAAGATCCGTCAAACTTGGCAAAGGACATTGCCCAGCAGTGGGATAATATAAAAGGTGTAAACAGACCCTTCACGAAGCCAACAACCAAGCATTCTGTACATCAAACTAAGTAACTCCAGACAAAAATTATTGCTGCGAAACGACTTTTTTTGTTTGGGTGAAAAATCACGTTTTACGGTAAAACTCAATGGAACGCACTCAAAACATTGTGAATTGTATAGTAAACGGGTGATGGACTATTTAAAGTAAAGTTATAGGTAACCATAAAAAAGTATTAAAAAAACTTAAAAAAAAAAAAAAAAATTTGACCTTCAATATCTCCGTAACTAGAAGGTTGGGAAGGTAGGTGTGGCCCAGACCAAAAAAAGTATCACAATGACTCGAAGAACAAGTGCCTTTCGGCGTCATTAAGGGTCTGTTTACTAGTTATAGGTTATAAATAAAAAGTATTATGCGCTGATTCTGTGTCTCACTCTCTTTTCATGCTTTTCTTATATAGTATCTTGTCTTGATGAGATTAAGATGGTCGAAGGATGTCTCTCGTCTTTTATTTTCTGCCTGACCCTAAATATACTTTGCACGATATTGTTTTGGGTTCCTCCAATCGATCTTCTGGCAGTCTCCTCATCATCATCATCATCATTCTCTTGCCCTTGTCCCAATTCATTTGAGGTCGGCGCAGCATGTCGTCTTCTTCCATACTTCTCTATTACTCGTCATCTCATCAGACCCCTCTTTTCGTGCCATATCATTCTTCACACAGTCTATCCATCTTTTCTTTGGTCTTCCTCTACTCTTCTGGCAGTCTCCTGTTAAGAGAAAACGGTATCACATGGTATCGCTTTTATCTTTTATACAGGGTGAAAACCCTCTGCAAACTGACAGACATTCAGCTCCTTCTATTTCCTTATTTCAATGTAAAATTACATTTTCTGTACGCAGCACTCCAATTATGTAAATAATACGGCTAAAATAAAAAAAAAAACAACAGTAGATGTTAAAATACTGTAACGAACGACGCGTGATATCAGCTGTTCACTTCCTGCCTAGCTACGGAGTTCATCAAACTCATCGTCGCGCTTGCCGTTTGCTACGTGCGTTTTGCCACGGTAACGCTACATTGCGTATGAAGAAATAATACAAATCAAATTTATTGGATTCCCATAACGTTCCTGAAATAATTTCTTGTACCGGTCGTCTTAGTATGATGTACTGAATTCATCTCAGCAGTCTGCGGAGGGCTGTTCCTTATACCCTGTATTTGAAGCTATAATTACGAACCATGGTAGTTCAAGGGAGGATGCACAAAGCGTAGGGGTGGTATGTGAGACTATCACCAGTGATACTTCCACAATGCTTTTCATTACTCCCTAAATTCACCTTTACGCCGTCTGCTGATTCAGTTAACCATGTCAGGAAGCCAGAACAAATACATAATTAGCAAAATCCGCCGATTCAAACAATGGTGTTAATAAGACCACATCGAATTCATAAATCGAGAATAGTATAGTACGTTCAAGGACGCAACACAGGTCGGGTAGGGGGGCATCAGTAACTCGTGACCGGCGCGGGTAAATGTCAAATAGTCTCTCTTGAAACTGCGCTGAGAACGCGCGCGCAACAATCGAGACAAGAAAACGATTCGAAATAATCGAACACGAGAAATAAAACGATACTAATTCCTAACTTAAAAACTTAAAAAAAAACCGGTGAAAATAGTGCTGCTACTTCCACAAACTTTTTATCGATTGATTCGGATTTTTATCGATTGTTTACATACAGTGTATTTGACATTTGTATCTTTTTAGATAATTACAAGGAGGAAAGGTGAAGCCAAGTGAATGTGGTTTCATCGGCATTGTATCGATGATTAAATAGTGGGAATTGTTTTTTCGATGCAATTGTTCGATTGACAATTTCCTGTCGTAATTAGACCTGTATCGATTGTTCGTCGATAAGTGAGTAATGTTAGCTTGAGATAGTGTGTAGTGCATCATGGGTTGTTTACATATTTTGTTGGTGTGTGCTGCGGTGTTAGCCTTGCAGTTCGTCGATGTCAAGACGCAGGTGAGAGATATTTTATAAGTTTCAGCCTTTGGATGAGCATGTAATCAGGCGCGGCAACTATTTCCTATATTACAAGATGTTGTATCACTTGTGAAAATTTTCTCTGTCTAAAAGTTACTTGCATTAAGTAAGTGTTTCATAAATAATATGATTGTTAAAACGCGATGTATGGCACACATGGCGTAAAATTAATTCGTCAAGAGTTTCCACAAGAAAAACTTTTTAAGGTTGCAAAGGAAAAAGTGCGTGTGTTTAACATTAAGTGCTCTTTACATACCATAGACCAAATCAGCCAGTAACTTAGGTATATACTATATTATTTACATAAATGCGCAAAAGTTTGGAGTAACAAATGTATCTACGTAGTTTATACAATTTTATTTAAAAATTGTTATTTAACGTATGAGGATATTTTGATGTATTTCTCGGCACTCAACCTTGCTTCTTACTTATAAATATAATTTTTATTATAAAAAAACATCACAATAATTAACTTTACAGTACAAACGAACTTACTTGTTATTCTTAACAATTAAACTCAAGTTAAATTATGCGCATAATTTAACTTGAAATCCACTTCACTTCCAGATTTATATTTAAAATTATACATACCTATATGAATATGTAAACATAAAAATGTATACTTGACAACAATATTAATAGACACAATTATATGTATTGTGAAACTAGCTTGCATAGCTATGATATTTTTCATATACATAAATAAATACTAGATATATTTAGAACATGTTATCCCAATAAAATAAAAGAGTATATCATCGGAAAACCCTTCTTTAACTGTTTTGATGTTCGCTCCCAGTTGAACCACGTAACTGAAGAAGAGGTTTTAAAAGGTACGTTATTGTTTTTACCACGTATATTTAAACAACAGTGGAATACTGATATGCTAGGTCATCGTAGTCAGACTAGTCTGTCTAAGTTTAGAAAAAAGCAGTAATCCAAAACCTTATAGCAATAAATAAAAGCTTATTTATACATAGCTATAACGCTGAAAGAAAATGCAGTAATCTAAGCAGTTTATTATTGAATCACTGTGTATAAGATACTGCGTTCCACGAAGTTGGTATGCCTTATGCAGGTTTAGGCGTTGACATTTAACATTATTACGATTATATAACATAACATCACGCCTGTAATCCCCGAAGGGTTAGGCAGAGGTGTACCTAATAGTACACCCGCATTTCGCCATGAAACGTTTGTAAAAATATTTGAAATAAATAACTTAATGCGTTACCTTCGAACTGGTGTCAGTGGGTGTAAGTTCAAGATCTGATATTAATTAAATATTGTCATTAATGTAATGTATGCAGGCCCACACTTGAAACACAGCACAATAAACATATTCAATTTATGAATCAAACTATAGCCTTATAACGCACCTTCAGCTTATGGCATGGCATCTAACGATAAATCTAGATGAAATTGCATTTCATCTATCCATTCTCAAAACCCTTTACTTATTCGTGTTTTTCCCATCCAAGGTTTTTCCATCTTCAAACCTTACTGTCTTGACACTTTTTTGGCTTGACTGCCTCGATTTGATTCGATACGAGTCTTCTCAGTAGGAGTTTGGTGTTTGGATTTTATAGCTTGCGCCTTATTATATGGGATTTCCTTATTTTACGTATCCGATCCGATCACCAATCGATCGATGGTAGCAATGATGACGATCGATCAATTGGTGTAGTAGAAACTGTCAATCGACGTCGACTTATCCATTCTACCATCGATCGATGGCCTCGATCGACGATCGTTGGAGTAACACCCTTAGAAATGGCGAGTCAAACTCGGCAAGGGCCCATGACTAAACTTCGTTTGAGATTAAAAAAAACAAAATCAAAACATTTATTTCAAGTAGGTCAGTTACCGGTATTTTTGAACTGTCGAAACAAAGACCACATTGAAATGTAGCTACCGTCACAGTCAGAAGGCATAAAACTGTGAAAGTACTGTAGTTGTCTAATCCAAAGCGTAGATCTCTATGATTTATGATTAAATCAGCATAATTGAACATCAAATAACCACCTACAAAAAGTATACAATCAAAAAGGAAAGAATTTAGTCTCATTTCCTCGCAAAATAATGGTAAAATGATACCCATTAGCCACAGTATCTCTCCCCATACAAAAGACATCAACGCATCACACTTGTAGCCCTCTCTCTAGCTGTGCTACCAACCTACTACGGACCGGAACGGAACCATTGCCGCTAAGGTTAACGACACCTCCGCTTGCGCTATTATGATGCCATGAATTATATATGTATTGTTGAGTTTGTTTATCGGAAGTTTTATTTAGATTAATGAGATGGCCATATTATTAGGTAGTTATGTCATCTGCATGGGTCGACTGATCTGACAGAGGGCAATTTTTTTTATTATTGTATTTGACGATAGTATGGAGGACTCCACATTTATTGTGCGATCCGCCAGTTTGAGGAATTCACTGCCGGCTTCTCTGTTTCCCGATCATTATAACCTAATGAATGAATGAAAAAAAATAAAAATAAATGAATGATGAATGATTTGATTTGATTTGATTTGATATGAACCTGGATCTCATCAAAGTTCAAGTGAATCGGTTTCTTCTAAGCAAGGGAGCTCCACCCTAGGCCGCATTATCACTTCTCATGAGACTATTTGCGGGCAAACGCAAGTCTATTTCGGGTAAAAATAAAAAAGTGACCTTGATTCTTATTCTTTTCTTTAAGGTCAATCACGGTTGTCAGCCGCTTGGCTAGATACTATTATTAGTGTGGGGGCTGGCCCAATATGTCCAGTGAATGTATAACTTTTCCCTAAGATTATTCTGACCACTACTCATTTTTAAAAGAAGAAAGGTGCTCACCTAGAAAGGAAAACATATATACATCTGTAAATATGCGATACTAGCTTTAGCTCGCGGCTTCGTTAGCGTCGTATGGAAATAAACCCAGGGGAACGTTTTAAATGGGATAATGTAGCCTCCCGTTAGTGAAAGAATTTTCCAAAGATTACCACTTACATACAAACTTACAAACAAATTTACTTCTTCATAATATGTATAGACAAAGGAAATAAACGCATCATAACAAATAACCTTCGACAATATTTTTTAGAAATTCATTGATCTTTGTTTTAAAGAGAATGCAATAATATCTTGCTTATCTCTTAGCATCAGGCCAATCACGTGACGTTCACACTCTGTCCCCCAATTCGTATAAAATGAAAAAAAACTAAAATGCGAATATTATGCATAAAGTAGTTATACAACTTGCTACTCAGACATTCTTTGAATCACAAACACGTGACGCTTCACATTATGCATTGCGCTGGTGTATTGACGTCGCGCCCCACATAGATAACGTGGCTGTTTATGCGATTTGACCTCTGATGTAATTTGTTTGTTGTTTTTTAATCACTATGTAATTCAAATGGATGGTAAATTATCCCGTTTTTAAGCTAACACCCAGACCCAGTATTCATAGGTTAAATGAGGGACAGATTACATGAAAATGGCCCACTTTTACTAAGGGACCAACTTTTTAGAATGAAAAAACAATCAGATTTCTACAAAATATAGGGAACAGGTGTTTGTTACCGTAAAGATGTTCCTCGTTCAACCTAACACTCTGTATAAAATAATTAACACCTAACATTACGCCTGTAATACTTAACAGTACCTCCACATTTCGTCAGTTATGTTTAAGTCCCAAGTAATAGGTGTTACGTAGGTGTACGAGTCTATTGCCTTCAACCAGGGGCAAATCCAGACTCCGTGGCTGCTACTGAGAAATTCCCGATGGAAAAATCCAATAACGGGTTTGCCCGGTAATCGAACCCAGGACCTCATGCTCAGCAGTCGTGCTTGCGACCACTAGACCAACGATGCAGTAAATTACAGATTACTACAAAATTTAACAGTTGATTGTTACCGTAAAGATGTTCCTCGTTCAACCTAACCCTCTGTTTAAAATAATATATATATAATATATAGTAAATTTAATAATAATTGTCATAACTTGTGGGTGTCATAACGGCGAATACCGCAGGTTAAAACATAGGATTTCCAGCATGCCAAGTCACTTCCATTCTCCTTGGTGCTCCTGTCGTCAAATACTACTGTCAGGGTGCACCCCTGCTAATCCGTTTAGTTGGAATTTTGAATGCAAATAAACCAAAATTTAGGAAAATAAAAATTTTATGGATACCATAGCTGATAAAAATAATGATTACAGAAACTTATCCACTAATGTGACGGATAGACTGAGTCACAAGATTTTCACGTTTTTTTATGAATTGTGCTCGTATGTTACTAGTCCAAAGATATTAAATAATAAAATGAAGAAAATCATGTGATACTCCACTGGTAAAACATGATTTTGTTTGTACGTTATAAATAAACAGATACACTCATTAATTTCATTGTAATGTCACCGAGTGCATTCTTTTGTGTCTTAATAAAACTGTTGTGAAGTGATAAAAATTTATTACATTACTTTTTTATTTAAATATTTACGCAGATATTATACTTTGAAACTCTCAATTTGAATGATTATGGAATCTAATAGTTTATTTATAATAAAATGTGGAATGTTTGTTATTAATCTGAGATTTTCAGTTTACCTATAACCATTCAACAATTCTTATGATTTTATTTGTTCATTGACCAAGACTAAAATTAATTTTATTATTTATTTTAACTTTCTAAAAGTTTGATTCGATCCTGCCGGAGCACCGTTAAGTGATTTCCTCCTACTGTACTGATTTCAATTTTTTGTTGTCACGAACATAGTATAAATAAAAATTATTTATACTAAACTATTACATTATAAACTATTTTGAAATGGGTCTCATCTCAAAGTTTAAATCGTTATTCAAGGAGGAATGAATCCCTCTTGAGTTTCGCTCGTGAATGCTCGCCACTATACAGAAATACACTTGGGTACATTCAACTTAACCAATTCATTACATTAATCAAAACGACATCTCCACATTGTCACCTGCGGGTGGGCAGACCTTAGCTTAGATCCACTTGATGACGTCACAAGCGGCCATTTTATAGAATCCTTTTACTTTTAGAGCGTGATTTATATACCGTCGATTGTTATTAATAGACACGAATGAAATCTAAAACTTCACTTATGCAAGAGATTTTGATATATTCGTCTCTATAATAGTGTTGTAGTTGGATATTATTGCAGGATTATTTGAACTTCGTTATGCTCTATTCATAAGTTTGCTAGGCTATGATGGTGTAGTCGCAATATTGACTGTATTTATGTAATTGCTTGCAATGTTACGTCGTGTAGCACTCGTACAATCATCTTGTTTTAACGTAGGTATTGGCACGGTGGGTGTTTTTACTTGCAGCTGTGGTTGTGCAGCGGTTCAGGAAACTGAATTGAAATAACTACTAATAAAACTGGATTTGACATAAAGTTCACACATAAGAATAGAAATAATTAACAAGTTATTCCAAAAATTAAAAAAAAAAAGTTTAGCACGATGATAAACTTTATAAATTGAAGAGTTATGAAGAACCGGAAATGACATGAGTTTCATTTCGGGTTCCCTTTCAGTAAGTTTAACAGAATACCTATACGTATTGTCCGATTTATTGCAGCTGTGGCTATTTCGAAACAGGTTGACTGGAAAGAACAGACAATATGTCTCACTATATCTCGCACATCGAGAGTTGCTTAGTTTTATTATTATTGGTGAAATGTGGGTATACTGATAGGTACACCTCTGCCTAACCCTTCGTGGATTAAAGGCGTAATGTTATGTTTTCCTGTTCATTGCTTCATCATTTTCATTGCGAAGATACCACTTAGGGAAGACTGAGACAGTTCAGACACAGTACTAAATTGTAACTTACTGCGGCTGCCACAACACACAACACACAATATTTGAGATTAAATAAATATTTAAGTACTTGTATTTTGTATATCGTATCGAATTATTACGTTTTTGTTTTGCGTATAATAATTTATTTAAGTTTTAAGTGAAGACCGTACAGATTCTCTTGAGAAGTTATGTTCCGATTGTATCCGTCTTTACTCTACAAAAATAATAATTTGTCTAATCATAAATTTTTGTTAATATGATTCCTGATTAGTAAAGCTTTCATCTAATATTATTTATAATGTCCTAATTTCCTTATACTGTGTAATGATACCGTAGCACGACGGGTAACAGGCCATTCCAACAGTATCCCGGCCGCCTTCCGCCTTCTACGTCACGCAACCGGAATGCCTGCAGGCACAATCTAACTTAGACTTAGATAATAGTGTTAACATTAACATAACCAGTCTCGGTAGGTACAACACTCTCACCCACAATCCATGCTAATATTATAAATGAAAAAATAACTCTGTCCCTTTGTCTGTATGTTACTTTTTGACACGTTAACAGCTAAACGCATTTTAATGGAATTTGGCACACGGGTAATTCCCAGTAGTTTTCAACAACGGGGTTAGTGAAGTTATAGCTCACCTCCTGTCCTGCGCTATGTGTAATTCCACCTGCACTTGGAGGGATCTGTCCGAAGCCACCACACAATATAACTTAATTAGAAAAAAAGGAATCGTCGACACGACGAAGAGGAAAAAGATCCCAGGGCCGGTAGTCTCGACATAGATACCGACACTTTCGCTAACTTTTGATCGCTTAATAAGAACGAAACAATTCAGTTGCAATAACGATGCTTGCGAGAAACCCATCTTGGATGTTCAGACTAGCATTTCTCGCAAGCAACGTTATTGCAACCGATTTTTTCTGTTATTATTAAGCGATCGAAAGTTTGCGACAACGTCGGTATCTATGTCGAGACTCGGCCAGTAGTACATTCCCGTGGGTTAAATATACCTCCACGCGAGCGAAGCCGTGGGCTAAAGCTAGTGTACAAAATGACTCTTACCGTGTAACAATATTCAGTTTTACTGTCCATCCGTTCATTTTTATTATAGTTGTTATGATCGCAAATGTTTGCATAATGTGAACATCCCATTAGAGTTTCGTAATTATTTTCTGTTGAGAGAGACAATCTAGAATTTGATCTAGATCATCGAAATGTTGGGGGTCGTTGTACTTGCAGATCGTGGTGGAGTTATGTAATTGTTGTTGCTCTTCCATAAAGACTATGATGAAAGGTTTAGAACGACATTTTTTTTGGGTACAGATCGTAACTAAATGCTATGGGCAGAACCTTATCAGCTTATATGATATTGTTGTCTAGTTTTATTCTTCTTTAACCTTTTTGTTGGTTACCTTACAGTCTGGCCACGGGGTACAGTCACGAGCAATAAAATCTAAACACTTAAAAAATTCAAAAGCGATTTTCTCATAAAATAATGGTGTCTACTTTGAGATTAAGAGTTTTCTTTTTTCGTAATGGTATGACTTAGAAAATACTATGTTCGTGAAAATGTAAAACGTTAATCAATAAAGTAAGAGAAAATCACTTTTGGAAGGTGTTGCGTGAATGTATTTCATTGCTAGACTGTACACGCTTAAGCTACAGTGGCTTGGCTGCCTAAGAAACAAATTAAAGAATAAGCTTAGAGCCAACAAACGTGTGTGTCGCTTGACCTCGCTTAATGCAAGTGGCATCGCCGATAGTCGTCAACGGGGCGTTAAAGTTTGCATCTTAACTTCAAATTAAAATTAAAATTATGTATTAGTGTGATTTTTGGTGCATTTTACATGACATCTTAATAATAAATAGTTAGTTCCTCAAAAATCTACCTTAGAGGTGTGCACTCTGCGGGACTGTTCGAAAGAGATACCGCGGCCCTGGAACATAAAGGGCCAATGAAGGAACATGGGTGGTTTTTAGTCAGTAAGAGTCTGACACTCCCTTCCGCTCCGCCCAGAGCGGGAGGAGTCATTTGATGATTTACCACCCTCCAAAAAAAAAAAAAAAAAGAGGTGTACACTCTTTCACAACTTCTAGCTGAAATTTATGAAAGTTGCTCTGACGAAAATAATTCATCTGCCTAGCCTTTTCCCAACTATGTTGGGGTCGGCTTCCATCTAACAGGACGCAGCTGAATACCAGCATTTTACATGGAGCGACTACCTATCTGACCTGCACATCTGAGTTAGTACTGGGTCATACGATACTTCTTGGTAAGACTGGTTGTCAGGCTTTCGGTACGATATCACTAAACAATTAAATAGCGTAGGCATATTTCACCTTTTCAACGTTTCTTATTCAACCTGACAATGCGGAATCATCGCGTAGGCTGCCTGCAAAGAAATCCATCCACAGGCGCTCTGAAAACAAAAAAGCATCGTTAAAACATTGTCTAATAACATGCGTGGAGAGCCATGGACCATCTTACACAATAATTACAAAATAAACGCTCTGTCTCACCAATTACTGACATTGTGCCAAACTATTGAGAACAATGAACTTTTTTCTTTAGGTGTTTCGTCATGTGGGGACCATACTCTTATGTGAGGCCCAATTGAAAGCTGTTGCATTTATGCTGTTCTTTCTTTTAGCTTTAATTGTACTCATTAATCAGCTAAAGAGTAGCTTGAGACAAAGCTAACTAAGTAGATGTTTGAATACCTACCTATCTGCCCATAGAATTGTCTTTATTTGTGAGCCTTGTACTAAAACTGATATCACTATTACAGCTAACACTATAAGTATATAATTAGTAAGTCTCTAGGTAACTACAAAGGTAGTGTTTACTGGCGCCATGATTTGTTTTGCTTATCAATTTTCTGAAGAAAGCTAGCTAGAAAAAAAAAACAAGATTAATCTACGATAGACTTTATAAGACCCTCATGTACTACAAAACTTTTATGTACCTTAATAAATTATTATAGACTCTAACAACTACTGATTGTTAATATATCAATCAACACTATATTACTTAACAAATCAGTACATTAGTTAACAAAGCTCCCTTTGTGAGCATTACATTACTTCTGCAGTAAGTTGTTAACCTCGTGTTAGGCGCCACTACAATATGAATTAGTAGTAGGCGTCGTTAATGTCTTGTCAATATCGACAGCCTGACTCATAGCTCATGCCTACACGTGCTTGTAAAAAGGTAGTATTTCGAATGTTTTAATTCATGTTTCTTTTTTAATTGATTGTAGGTTTAGTTAAAGTAATGATGGTGGATTCGATTTTGCAATACCGACGAAAAAATGTCTAAAGGGCTTAGGCAGTTAGGCAAGTGGCAAAGCGTTTCATTTTTGTACAATTACTTTCAACGAAGATGATTAAGATTTTCGGTACTTTAAAGATGAAAGATTTACATAATTAAGATTTTCGGTACCTTATTCTTTTTTTACCTTTACTATCCCACTGCTGGGCAAAGGTTTTCTCCAGCCAACTTCTCACAAACACCTCTAAGTCGTCACGTCAGCGTTTTCTGGGCCTCCCTCGGCGACGACGCCCATCTTCTAGCACACACTGCGAGAGTTTATAATAGTCCAGTATATTTTTTAATGTTCCAACATCGGAACGGCTGATAAAATTTCGCTTCGTAGATTTGCATCAAGAATGATTTCCTCTAAAGAGTTCTACTAGTGTTACAATTACATAAATAAAGCATCTAAAAAAAAGTGGCATTTTAGAAAAGTAAGTTATGTTTTGTATCATACCATTGTACATGTTAAACTTAGACAGCCAATATACAAATGACAATATATCTTATTTTAGAGATGACAGGTACATCAAAATATGACATGACATTAGTTGTTAAATTATTATGTAAATTCTAGACCAAACGATGACATGATTGTACTTTGCATAACTAGAAATCTTGTTTAAGTAATATGTCAACATAGCTGATGACTTTGCACTTAAGCTGCGGACAGAATGATATGACTCACAGGGTGGAACTATTATTTATGTAATCATGTATATTACTATGCTTGGAGTCTCTCTGAGGGATCGCATCCGGAACGAGGTGATCCGACAGAGAACCAGAGTTGTCGACATAGCCCACAGAATAAGTAAGCTGAAGTGGCAATGGACCGGTCATATTAGCCATAGGAAAGATAACCGTGTTCTTGAGTGGAGACCGCGAATCGGCAAACGTAAGGTGGGACGCCCTCAGGCTCGGTGGAGTGACGATCTTCGCAGGGTGGCTGGTAGCAACTGGAAGAGAGTTGCTGAGAATCGAGTTGAATGGCGTGCGATTGAGGAGGCCTATGTACAGCAGTGGACTGCTAGAGGCTCATGATGATGATGATGATGATGTATATTGCGAATGATACTTCATGATTTGGGAGCCAAATCAGATATTATGGCTTGGACTTCAGCGTAATCATCGAGATTCTGTTGACTATAAAAACCTAGACTTAACACCAAGTACAAGGGCAGTCCCATGATATTATGTGCATAGTTCATTCATATATCCATTCCATATATTACTGCAAGCTGACAGGTGACACCTCAATGGTCAAGCTGCCAAAAATACGTTTTTTTTTTCTACTACTTGGGTCTTCAAACATAACTAGCGAAATGTGGGAGTACTATTAGGTACACCTCTCCTAACCCTTCTTGGATTACAGGCGTGATGTTATGTTATGTTTTTCCATTCTCATCTTATTACCTTCCATCTCCTAATGACTACTGCTAGCTTAGTTTAAACCATGTAACTAAAAGAATTATGAATATAATTTAATGTTGATGTATGTAGATGGAGAGGGGCTCGTGGCAAAATATAACAGCCGCTCAAATCGGTCACTCTAGGTTAAGCCGTGCTTGCCTAGGTTGGTCTGTGGATGGGTGACCACTCATTACATACCGAGTTTCCTCCGTCCTCGGAAAGCACGTTAAGCCGTTGGTCCCGGCTGTCATTTATAGAACTGACAGTCTTACAGGTAGTCAGTGCCCCAAAAAGTCTGACAACCAGTCTTACTAAGGGGTATAGTATTACCCAGTACTAACTGGGTTGTGGAGGTCAGATAGGCAGTCGCTCCATTTAAAATACTGGTATTCAGCTGCATCCGGTTAGACTGGAGGCCGACCCCAATACAGATGGGAAAAGGCTAGGCAGATGATGATGGATGGAGAGGGAGAGGAAGACCAAGGAAAAGATGAATGGATTGTGTGAGGAATGGAGTAAATAATAGCGTGATGGTTGACAGGGGAGAGTGGAAGAAATAAAAGTGTTGCGCCTCCAAGCAACATGGTACAAGGGCAGAAAGATGATGATTAGTTTAAAGCCTTCATGTTATTTTTGTGATAGTCTCAACTAGCTCTAGACGCTAGTAGAGTAAACAGTCGAGTCTGAATACAGCCTTAGACTTACTAAATTAACTAGGAAGCAACTCAAGTCACGTAAGGAGTTGAGTTAACTGAATAAGTTTAACGATTAACTGGTGATGGATGACACAAAATGTTGCAAAGACTAGGTAAAAGCTCACCATGCCTTGCTAAACAGTTAAATAAGATAATTATATTTTATGTACCTTTTTGGTATAAAGCCAGGCCGATTAGACAGTCGCTTCATATTATTATAAAGTACTGGTATTTAGGTGCATGCGGTTGGACAAGAGGCTGACCCCAAAATTATTGGGAAAAGCTAGATAAATGATGACGAAATTTCACAACCACAAAGCATGACAATTTCGATCAAAATATTTTCACAAAACTCCTACTGTTCTACGCATTATCATAAGAAATAATACTATGTTTACTTAACAACCACTAGCCTCCATTGTTGTGGTAGATAACCACACAAATATAAACAAAAACTAAGATAAAAAGTCTATTGAACCATTCGAATTATATATGTGTATATATTGGTCAGATGTTTTGACGTTTGCGGTTACACTCAATGTGGCACCTCAAACCTTTTTTTTCTCGAGTTCTTTTCTCATCTATTATTTATTTTGAATCATCTTCAATTTATCTTGTCAACTTCTCTAAATGTTTGTAGGGTAAAGTGACATGTAACCATGTTTCTTTCTCTTAAGCTACGCGCACTACTGGAACTCGACACGAAGGCATTCCGTCACTCGGCACTGTGTCTTCTGCTTAAAAGCTTTTACGGTTTAAAACAGTGTTTGTTATTAATTTGTTGCATGTTTGATACTAATAACATTATTTCAATCCCTGTACAATATGTTTGCAATTTACTGATTTGATTTGGATAGGTTTTATCAAAGTGCGTATCTATCTATTCCATGTTTTGGCCAAAGTTCTGCCTCTCTCAGTCCTCTAGTGGACATAGGCTTCTCCGCACCACAACACCAAAGGAATTTAACAAAGTTACAATAAATTAGCGAAAACGATACCAATACGACACCAATGACGTAAGCTACCGAAAAACTTATGTTGATTGTCACTTGTCAATATCATTCTGTCCCAGCCATTATTGGTATATCTAACTAATCCTAACTTATATATCTTGCACGATAATTGTATGCAATAACCTCAAGTTACATAACATAAAAGTTAGCACACTCCAAAATCATAATTATAGTCCAGTCACCGAATCGAGAACGACACACTTGAGAGATTCGCACACGATCAGACGCTCAATTCAATCAATTATTTTATTAACACATGCATGCGTGAAGATGCAAGTGTCATAAGTGTGTGGTATTGTGCAATGACACATGTAATGACACGTCTGTTGCGTGTCATTGTGTCAGTTACTCTGTGTCAGTGACACCCTGACATTATAATAAGGACATGTGTCTTTTCGAAAATGTTTAATGCTTGTGGTTTTTAGTAGGTAGATTTTTATGTTCATTATTAACCCCTACGGCAATTTAAATTCAAAATTACCTTTAGTCAAGAAATATTGAGAATTGAATAAATAGAGAAAAACTAACAATATTTTATGTATACAAATTAAATATTAGATTTAACTATAGACAAATGTGACAGACACAAACAAACTACGAGTACATATGCATTCGTATCATATTTGTGGTCATATTTTGTCTTATTCATTAAGACCAGGATGTTTCTGTCAAAAAACCATCAACCCAGTCAGTTTTGTAACGAAAGAAGCCACCTATACATAACCCACCTGAATAAATTCTTAATGCCGCAGTTTGAAAGCTACTAAAATAAATCATGTTCTATTGCTTGATTCTCGACATAAGTCATTGCTGCAGACCTAACAATCAACTTGAGAATTGAAAGCAATCGCTTTACTAGCGATACTTTATCCTCAATCAAAAAGTTACATCAATCAAAACATAGGAAGTTTCATAACTTGAAACTAGGAAACGGGCTCAACAATTAATTCGTTAGCCACGGCTGTACAGTACTATGATCGCCGATGTCAAAGCGATAAACACAATAATTGTCGAGTTAGGACATATAAGGTTGCAAACACGCACTAAAGGTTATCAAACGTTCTCGACCGACCTTGTACGAAAGGTTGTGGTTTTAATCATTTTTGGAGATAGAATGTACCTGCATGTACTTGCACAAGATTGTGGATACTTTATATTCAGTGACCTGTAACATCAAAGGTCAACTTTGGCCATGTTTTTCGACGAATCTGTCATTTTGTTCTTATACTTTCAGTATTATGTGCGTTGAGCTGCTGTACGTGATATCTTGCATGAAAAGATTCCAACCAAGTACCCAAATTTATTCTATTATTTATATCATTTCGTTTATTCGTTTTTCCTTCACACTAATTATATTTTTAAATATTTTTATCAATATATTTTAATTAAAAAAAAAACATTTAAAATGTTAAAAAAATAGTAGTCCGCCGGTGTCGGGAGCAGGGTCCAAGCTACCGGTGGACTACTATTTTTTTAACATTTTAAATGTTTTTTTTTTAATTAAAATATATTGATAAAAATATTTAAAAATATAATTAGTGTGAAGGAAAAACGAATAAACGAAATGATATAAATAATAGAATAAATTTGGGTACTTGGTTGGAATCTTTTCATGCAAGATATCACGTACAGCAGCTCAACGCACATAATACTGAAAGTATAAGAACAAAATGACAGATTCGTCGAAAAACATGGCCAAAGTTGACCTTTGATGTTACAGGTCACTGAACATAAAGTATCCACAATCTTGTGCAAGTACATGCAGGTACATTCTATCTCCAAAAATGATTAAAACCACAACCTTTCGTACAAGGTCGGTCGAGAACGTTTGATAACCTTTAGTGCGTGTTTGCAACCTTATATGTCCTAACTCGACAATTATTGTGTTTATCGCTTTGACATCGGCGATCATAGTACTGTACAGCCGTGGCTAACGAATTAATTGTTGAGCCCGTTTCCTAGTTTCAAGTTATGAAACTTCCTATGTTTTGATTGATGTAACTTTTTGATTGAGGATAAAGTATCGCTAGTAAAGCGATTGCTTTCAATTCTCAAGTTGATTGTTAGGTCTGCAGCAATGACTTATGTCGAGAATCAAGCAATAGAACATGATTTATTTTAGTAGCTTTCAAACTGCGGCATTAAGAATTTATTCAGGTGGGTTATGTATAGGTGGCTTCTTTCGTTACAAAACTGACTGGGTTGATGGTTTTTTGACAGAAACATCCTGGTCTTAATGAATAAGACAAAATATGACCACAAATATGATACGAATGCATATGTACTCGTAGTTTGTTTGTGTCTGTCACATTTGTCTATAGTTAAATCTAATATTTAATTTGTATACATAAAATATTGTTAGTTTTTCTCTATTTATTCAATTCTCAATATTTCTTGACTAAAGGTAATTTTGAATTTAAATTGCCGTAGGGGTTAATAATGAACATAAAAATCTACCTACTAAAAACCACAAGCATTAAACATTTTCGAAAAGACACATGTCCTTATTATAATGTCAGGGTGTCACTGACACAGAGTAACTGACACAATGACACGCAACAGACGTGTCATTACATGTGTCATTGCACAATACCACACACTTATGACACTTGCATCTTCACGCATGCATGTGTTAATAAAATAATTGATTGAATTGAGCGTCTGATCGTGTGCGAATCTCTCAAGTGTGTCGTTCTCGATTCGGTGACTGGACTATAATTATGATTTTGGAGTGTGCTAACTTTTATGTTATGTAACTTGAGGTTATTGCATACAATTATCGTGCAAGATATATAAGTTAGGATTAGTTAGATATACCAATAATGGCTGGGACAGAATGATATTGACAAGTGACAATCAACATAAGTTTTTCGGTAGCTTACGTCATTGGTGTCGTATTGGTATCGTTTTCGCTAATTTATTGTAACTTTGTTAAATTCCTTTGGTGTTGTGGTGCGGAGAAGCCTATGTCCACTAGAGGACTGAGAGAGGCAGAACTTTGGCCAAAACATGGAATAGATAGATACGCACTTTGATAAAACCTATCCAAATCAAATCAGTAAATTGCAAACATATTGTACAGGGATTGAAATAATGTTATTAGTATCAAACATGCAACAAATTAATAACAAACACTGTTTTAAACCGTAAAAGCTTTTAAGCAGAAGACACAGTGCCGAGTGACGGAATGCCTTCGTGTCGAGTTCCAGTAGTGCGCGTAGCTTAAGAGAAAGAAACATGGTTACATGTCACTTTACCCTACAAACATTTAGAGAAGTTGACAAGATAAATTGAAGATGATTCAAAATAAATAATAGATGAGAAAAGAACTCGAGAAAAAAAAGGTTTGAGGTGCCACATTGAGTGTAACCGCAAACGTCAAAACATCTGACCAATATATACACATATATAATTCGAATGGTTCAATAGACTTTTTATCTTAGTTTTTGTTTATATTTGTGTGGTTATCTACCACAATAATGGAGGCTAGTGGTTGTTAAGTAAACATAGTATTATTTCTTATGATAATGCGTAGAACAGTAGGAGTTTTGTGAAAATATTTTGATCGAAATTGTCATGCTTTGTGGTTGTGAAATTTCGTCATCATTTATCTAGCTTTTCCCAATAATTTTGGGGTCAGCCTCTTGTCCAACCGCATGCACCTAAATACCAGTACTTTATAATAATATGAAGCGACTGTCTAATCGGCCTGGCTTTATACCAAAAAGGTACATAAAATATAATTATCTTATTTAACTGTTTAGCAAGGCATGGTGAGCTTTTACCTAGTCTTATACTTTCAGTATTATGTGCGTTGAGCTGCTGTACGTGATATCTTGCATGAAAAGATTCCAACCAAGTACCCAAATTTATTCTATTATTTATATCATTTCGTTTATTCGTTTTTCCTTCACACTAATTATATTTTTAAATATTTTTATCAATATATTTTAATTAAAAAAAAAACATTTAAAATGTTAAAAAAATAGTAGTCCGCCGGTGTCGGGAGCAGGGTCCAAGCTACCGGTGGTTAGGGCTCCAAAGACAGGAACCTCCTCACAATGCCAGCCGTATCGAGGAGTACTGCCTGCTGAATCAGGCCCTATAATTCTTATTATTATCTAAGCACGGTTCATTAAAAGACTGTCTGAGTGTCTGCTCAGGGTGGCTACGCCAGACAGACTCAGGTATACACCAATGTAGGTATCTGTCTGGCTCGTGAAAATATTGCACATTACCTTTACAATACCTTGTATTGAGTTTGGTACACGGCCTAAATTTGTCTGTGGTTTAATAATTTCTAGTTCCAGCGCAACATTTCAAATTTTTGATGTGTTTTTATACTAATTTACTAAAACTGAAGAGTGTGTTTTTTTTTAAATCGCTAATCTCTGGAACTCCAAGTCGGACTGAAAAAAAAATATAGCGTTTTGTTTGTTTTCTAGTGCACTTTAAAACACTTACTTCGGTGCTCTGAATACCAAATCATGAAAGCTCTTGGGCAGAATCCTCAATGGCGGGTATCCACTATGAGCTATGTTTCTGAAAAGGTAGCATTCCAATCCAAGTTACACTCGACGGGAGGTCGCACGATTTTATATTCACAGTAACAAATTACCTACATTCTGTCGATGGTATTAATTAATTATTTCTCGAAGAGAGGGTTTATTGACTAGCAACTTGATAAATTGCATGCTATATTGCATGCTAAATTGCATGTAGACCATCTTTAGAACAGAATGAAATGTTTTATTTGCAAATCAGATGTAACAAATGCGTAGTCCTTGTACAGTCGCCAGCACATCAACTTACCAAAAACTGCCAAATTTCTCCAAATGATTTTAAACCATAAAATGTTGATGATTAAAAATCGAAAGAGAAAAATTGACAGTTTGTGGTAACTTGGTGCGCTGGCGACTGTACATTCTGCCTTAAAGGCATGCAATATTAATATGATCATTACAACTTTAAAAATAAATAGAATAGAATAAAATTTATTTGCATAAAAACATGGTATATGGATCTGGATCTAAGCGTGCAAATTTTTCGTTCATACAATTAAGTCGTTTAAATTTTTGGTCAAACAATTCTTTTACACTATAAAACTATTAGTGGACAACCAATCATACCATTTACTTTTAAATAATCTGGTATTTAGAATTTTTAGGTCACTCGGTAAATTATTAATTATTATTTCTACACATATACAAGCTTTTATTATATTTAGCTAGCCTTGGCATGACATCCACATGACGAGCCAGTGAGGCTGTGAGGGTAGCGCTGGTTTCGAGGATATTCATCGTAAATAATTCCTTATGCTTCCACGAAAACATACATATCTCATTTAAATAAAGAGATTGTAGCTTAATCTAACAATTTGAAGTAAATATGGCGGACTCAGTCAGTATTTGCTCGACAGATCTGCTGCAAGGGTGTTGGTCCGCCTCTCTTTTAGCGGTTGTTTTAGGTACACTGTCTTACGTAATTATAATATAATATAATACATTTATTTCCCTAATCATCATCATAAACAGTACAGTGTCAATTTTTACTACATAGAGACTGGTGTCTGTTTTAGGTAAAACTTGTATTACAGATCAGCAGGCTAACCCTTTTTTTTTTTTTTTTTTTTTTTTGGGGTGTGAGAAATCATCAAATGACTCCTCCCGCTCTGGGCGGAGCGGAAGGGAGTGTCAGACTCTTACTGACTAAAAAACACCCATGTTCTTTCATTGGCCCTTTATGTTCCAGGGCCGCGGTATCTCTTTCGAACAGTCCCGCAGCCCTGGCAGGCACCGGCCCTTGCGGGCCCCTCCCGTTTGCTGACATCTCTTTGAGGCGCGCGTGGAACACGAACGCGCCGTCGACACGGCCTGCCCGTCGTCATATGACGGACGGACGGCGAGCTAGCCCATTACTCGCCGTCCACAGGCCCGCGCCTACGGTGGCCGAGAGCCATCACGGCGTGGCCCCCGACGCCCGGTGCTTCTCCCGCGGCGGCTGGGACGTGAGGAGGTTCTCTCCCTCTCACGTTCCGCCGCCTCCTTCGCTAGCATGACTGCTTCGCAGAAGGAGGCTTCCCATTCCCTCTCGCCCCGGACCATGGCTTGAACCAGGGCCGGACGCGAGAGGTCACCGCCGCCAATCGCCGCTACGAGGACACGGCGGTGCTCCGCCCAAGCGGAGCATACCTCCACGGTGTGCTCCACCGTGTCCTCCGGTCGATCCTCGCAATTGTAGCACCCGGGCGTTTCCTCCCGCCCGATTCGGTGCAGGAACCTCCCGAAACATCCGTGTCCGGTGAGGACCTGCGTCAGACCAGGCTAACCCTCCGTCGGACATTTATCTCATGACGTAATTAATTGCATTCAATTTACTTACACTATGAATTAAACATAATTAATTAAATTAAAATAAGCAAATAAATTACAATTTTAGAAAATAAATTAAAACATTTTAACAATTTTGACGTTCAAAACGTGCAAAATGTCAGGCTAATTGGTTCAGATTTCCTGATACAAATGCTAATTCTGATGCTTGATTTAATGTTGTCGTTTTTGCCTGGATTATATGTGGTATTAATATATGGATGAAGTATTTAGGCATATGCTGTGTATCTCTCATTATCTGAATTTAGCTCGAAGTTTTCCCTGTCTAGCCTAGCTTACACTGGAATATAATACTAACGGTAACATTCACAAGGCTCACATTGCATAACATAATAATGGGTTCAGCTCACAAATTGCAGGGACGCTGGCACTGCCAGACTGGCACGAAGCGAACGATTTGATAATAACACACCGACTTATGCAAATGCTGGCTGTCGGCGATCGTGATCTTGGAGAAGGTGATTATTAGTGCGAAGTTATGAATGGGTGGTCCTTCGGTTCAGATACACAACCATCTCAAGTGCGGTCTCTTGATTTGCAGCTACATATGTCTAGAAGACAGGAATGAATGAGGAATGAGGAAAATGCTGTGAGGAAAGTTTTGAGGATGAATGTGGATGGGTATAAGAGTAGAGGAAGACCAAAGAATCGATGGATGGACAGTGTAAAGGATGATATGGCAAGAAAGGGGGTGTCTGACGAGATGACAAGTAATAGAGAAGCATGGAAGAAGAAGACATGCTGCGCCGACCCCAAATGCATTGGGATAAGGGCAGGAGAATAAATATAGGTATGTCTAGAAGACGGAGGCTATCTTTATGAGGCAAAATATCAGCATATCGCAACTGCATATTGTTTTATTCGCCTTATTGCATCAATCCGAGAGATGCAGCGCGCAGGGGTTGAATCGAGACGAAACTTTGAAAGGGATTAATTAAAAGTATTTTTTTGCCGTCAAATGATATTATAGATGACCATCTTAAGTGTGCAGTTTAAGATAGCGTTGCTTGTCAAGAAAAGTTGCATCCTTTTGTCAAACTTGGTACATTTATTTTAGTTCTGAGTGTCCCCGCCTGCACAGATAAGTTGGTTGTAGTTTCAACATTGATGTTTGTTTCTTTGATTTCGTTGGCAACACTCTTATGTAAGAAAGCAAAAATGAACTGTGTGATTTCAAGCGCTTATAGAAACGATTCTAAATGTCTATTTGGAGATTACTAAAGTTGGTCAATATATAAACTCTTGGTCACATGCATTTAGTTCTCTATTGCCCAATTTAATAATGCATTTAACTCTCAAATTATTCTAGTAGTGCTTGACTGTCACAACTCGAACAATTTGCTAACCATAATGTTGACTAATACAAATGCATGCAAGTTGTTCTGATCATCACGAGTTGCGGTTTCAGAGTAATATGTATTTAGATGCGTTTGATGTGGTGACGTTAATGGAAAGGACATTGGTTTATGTCAAGTGGAATTAATGCATTTTAGTTTGGCTCTGTTTAGTAACTATTTATGTAACAGTAGGATCGATTACACGATGAATAACCATAATATGTGTTTAGTGACGTATTTAAAACATGTCGTGTTTAGGTTTTAATCTTTTAAAGATTAACAGATATAGAATGATGTTTCAAGTACGATTAGCGTTAAAGGAATTTAGTGATCTATAGTGCTGGTGGGCCTTAGGAATGCATAGATAGAATATGTGGGTTCGTGCGTGATAGATTGGGTGCAAACTTCTTGTTTCGTTTTTGTAGTCATGCTTTCGTAATCAGAAACTTTTAATGAGAAGTGTTTAAAGTGCTCACAAATAGAGCAAGACCTTATTTCTTGGTGAGTGTTATCAATATTATTTTCGAGGCGTTTCTGTTCCATCATATCGAGTCACTTAACAAGAGTTAATAGAACGAGAGATATTTTTTTTCTCTTTTGTGGTAATTTACCACTGATGTTTCTGGCATTGTCTACAGGAAAAACTACTGTCTCACAACCTTTTTTTCAAAGTGTACATTTAATCCATACGTTTTGTTTTTATTTTGTTGCTAAATAATAACAGCCGCACGGGCCAATGTTCAAGGTAAAGAGAGCCTGGGTTGGTCCGTGGATGGGTGACCACCTATTACATACCGAGTTTGTTTCGTGCCTCGGAAAGCACGTTGCGCCGTTAGTCCCGGCTATCATTTGTAGATCTTTGACAGTCGTTTCAGGTAGTCAGTGGCGAGAAAGTCTGACAACCATTCTTACCAAGGGTTATCGTATTTCCCAGTACTAACTGGGTTGTGGAGGTCAGATAGGAAGCCGACCCCAATAAAGGTGGGAAAAGGCTAGGCAGATTGATAATGATGTGTGTTTTATCTCCATAATGAGTTGCGAGACGTGTGTACACGGAGCGCCCATCTAGGTGGCGTCGAATATGGGTGGACTTACAGCAGATCCACCCCGAGTACAACTTCACTGCGTAGAAACGTACTCATAATGAGTTAATAGTTTATCAATGCGTGCCTCCTCATCATCACCTAACTCCAAGATTATCATCCTGCAACATGCACGACAATGTACGCACGATCGTAACCTTTGTCGCACTTTAAATACTACTACATTTATAGTTGCCTTCAATTTAATTTTAATTTACATTTTCTATTGCTCTTCTCAACCTGTTTTGGTAGGCAATTAAGAGGTGGATCCATGAGTGATAATTCTAACTTTTAATTCAGAGTTCTGAGAATAACAGAGCGTATTAATTTGACGATTTTAAAAACCCAGTGAATTTTCTTGAAAATTGTAATATTTTGTGAATTTATTGATTCAGGCTTTCAAGAGTTGCAAGGGATTAGTGTGTTTTTTTTTTATTTCGAGTCTAGCGGGCTAGACTCGAAATAAAAAAAAAATGTGTCAGCGAATTCAAACGTTGGCAGCGATAGAGCTCACCTATTTACGCTTTCGTTGAATTTGGAAACATCACGTAAACGTTTTTTACTCTTGCAATCATAGCTACAAAAAGTGCACCATTTGCAATACACCTAAGTGCGTAAACAAATTGAGTATCTTACAAAACAGTATTGACCCAAATCACAGGTACTGGAAAAATTTAACTCTACTACGATTCGTAGTGCATAAGGTCACATTAGTCACAACTTTGTCGAAACCTCGAAACTACGGCGTCCATGTAACAGCCGAATGACATCCCTGATCGTAGCTAATTCGATTCACAAATCGAGTTACAAGTTACCGAGCAATTCGTGACCGAGGAATGTCCGAAGTAATCGATACGGATCATCATGTTCCCGTGTTGTGTCGTAAAGTATTTTTGTGTCATTCATTATTGATATTACTTTTATCTCGATTGTTAAAGGTCATCGATT